>CANSGD010000049.1:0-114198 GCA_947645195.1 Patellifolia procumbens
CTTTGAATAGGTATTAGATATATTTAAAGCATATGAAGCCCTTGGATTAAACTTATTTCATATCAAAGGGTAAAACGGTCATAGTCTCTTAGGCGATTTATGGTGTATGAAAACCTTTCAAATCATTTTGTTGTGAATAATTACCAAATATTTTGAGTCCTTGAATAGGTATTAGATATTTAAAGCATATGAAGCACTTTGATCAAACTCAATTCAAATTAAAGGGTGAACACCTTTCAAATTCTTTTGTTGTGAATCATTACCAAATATTTTTGAGTCCTTGAATAGGTATTAGATATATTTAAAGCATATGAAGGCCTTGGATCAAACTCAATTCAAATCAAAGGGTAAAACCGTCATAGTCTCTTAGGCGATTTGTGGTTAATGAACACCTTTCAAATCATTTTGTTGGGAATAATTACCAAATATTTTTGAGTCCTTGAATAGGTATTAGATATATTTAAAGCATATGAAGCCCTTGGATCAAACTCAATTCAAATCAAATGGTAAAACCGTCATAGTCTCTTAGGCGATTTGTGGTGTATGAACACCTTTCAAATCATTTTTGTGAATAATTACCAAATATTTTTGACTCCTTGAATAGGTATTAGATATATTTCAATCATATGAAACACTTGGATCAAACTTATTTCAAATCAAAGGGTAAAACCGTCATAGTCTCTTAGGCGATTTGTGTGTGAACAACTTTCAAATCATTTTATTGTGAATAATTACCAAATATTTTTGAGTCCTTGAATAGGTATTAGATATATTTAAAGCATATGAAGCCCTTGGATCAAACTCAATTCAAATCAAAGGGTAAAACGCATAGTCTCTTAGGAGATTTGTGGTATATGAACACCTTTCAAATCATTTTCGTGAATAATTACCAAATATTTTTGACTCCTTGAATAGGTATTAGATATATTTCAATCATGAAGCACTTGGATCAAATTATTTCATATCAAAGGTTAAAACCGTCATAGTCTCTTAGGCGATTTGTGGTGTATGAACACCTTCAAATCAATTTGTTGTGAATAATTACCAAATTATTTTGAGTCCTCGAATAGGTATTAGATTTACTTAAAGCATATGAAGCCCTTTGATCAAACTCAATTCAAATTAAAGGGTAAAACTGCTTTCATAGTCTCTTAGGCGATTTGTGTTGAATGAACACCTTTCAATATTTTTTTTGTGCTTAATTACCAACTATTTTTGACTCCTTGAATATGTATTAGTTATATTTCAATCATATGAAGCTCTTGGATTAAACTTATTTCATATCAAAGGGTAAAACCGCTAGCCCTTAGGCGATTTATTGTGTATGAAAACTTTTCAAATCATTTTGTTTGAATAATTACCAAATTATTTTGTCCGGGAATAGGTATTAGATATATTTAAAGCACATGAAGCCCTTTGATCAAACTCATCCAAATTAAAGGGTGAACACCTTAAAAATTCTTTTGTTGTGAATAATTACCAAATATTTTTGAGTCCTTGAATAGGTAATAGATATATTTAAAGCACATGAAGCCCATGGATCAAACTCAATTCAAATCAAAGGGTAAAACCATCATAGTCTCTTAGGCGATTCGCGGTGTATGAACACCTTTTAAATCATTTTTTGTGCTTAATTACCAAATATTTTTTACTCCTGTGAATTGGTGTTAGGTATATTTTAATCATATGAAAAATTGGATCAAACTTATTTCAAATCAAAGGGTAAAACCGTCATAGTCTCTTAAGCAATTCTAGCATAGGCGAACACCTTTTTAAATCATTTTATTGTGAACAATTACTAAATATTTTTGAGTCTTTCAATAGGCAATAGATATACGGAAGCATATGAAGCCCTTGGATTAAACTTATTTCGTATCTTAGTGCAAAACGGTCATAGTCTCTTAGGCGATTTGTGATGTATGAAAACCTTTCAAATCATTTTGTTGTGAATAATTACCAAATTATTTTGAGTCCTCGAATAGGTATTAGATACATTTAAAGCATACGAAGCACTTTGATCAAACTCAATTCAAATTAAAGGGTGAACACTTTTCAAATTCTTTTGCTAAGAATCATTACCAAATATTTTTGAGTCCTTGAACAGGGTATTAGATATATTTAAACGTATGAAGGCCTTGGATCAAACTTAATTCAAATCAAAGCCCAAATCATTTAAATTTCTTATGCGATTTGTGGTTAATGAACACCTTTCAAATCATTTTGTTGGGAATAATTACCAAACATTTTGAAGCCCGTTAACAGGTACTAGTTATATCTAAAGCATATGAAGCTCTTGGATCAAACCCAATTCAAATCAAATGGTCAAACCGGGAAAGTACACTTAGGCGATTTGCGGTGCATGGGCACTCTTCAAATCATTTTTGAAGTTTAACCACAAAACATTTTTGAGGCCTTTAATTGGTATTAGGTATATTTCAATCATATGAAACACTTGGATCAAACTTATTTCAATTAAAAGTGCAAACCGCCATAGGCTCTTAGGCCAATTGTCGTGTGCGAACAACTTTCAAATCATTTTATTGCGAATAATTACCAAACATTGGGAAGTCCTTAAAATAGGTATTAGATTTATTTAAAGCATATGAATCCCTTGGATCAAACTCAATATAAATCAAAGGGTAAATACGCATAAACTCAAAGAGAGAATAAATCTATAAACACCTTTCAAATCATTTTTCGTGCTTAATCACCAAATATTTTTGACTCATTGAATAGGTATTAAACATATTTCAATCATGAAGCACTTGGATTGAAATTTATTTCATATCAAAGGTTAAAAACCGGGATGAATCTCTTAGGCTATCAGGGGGGTATGAACACCTTTCAAATCAATTCCATGTGAATAATTACCAAATGTATTGAGTCCTTGAATAGGTATTAGATTTATTTAAAGCATATGAAGCCCTTTGATCAAACTCAATTCAAATTTAAAGGGTAAAACTGTCATAGTCTCTTAGGCGATTTGTGTTGAATGAACACCTTTCAAATATTTTTTGTGCTTAATTACCAACTATTTTTGAGTCTTTGAATATGTAATAGTTATATTTCAATCATATGAAGCTCTTGGATTAAACTTATTTCATATCAAAGGGTAAAACCGTCATAGTCTCTTAGGCGATTGAGTTTTATGAAAACCTTTCAAATCATTTTGTTGTGAATAATTACCAAATTATTTTGGGTCCTTGAATAGGTATTAGATATATTTTGAGCACATGAAGCCCTTTGATCAAACTCAATTCAAATTAAAGGGTGAACACCTTGTACCCTTTTTTTGTTGTGAATAATTACCAAATATTTTTGAGTCCTTGAATAGGCATTAGATATATTTAAAGCACATGAAGCCCATGGATCAAACTCAATTCAAATCAAAGGGTAAAACCATCATAGTCTCTTAGATGAATGGTGGTGTATGAACACCTTTTTAAATCATTTTTTGTGCTTAATTACCAAATATTTTTTACCCCGTGAATTGGTGTTAGGTATATTTTAATCATATGAAAAATTGGATCAAACTTATTTCAAATCAAAGGGTAAAACCGTCATAGTCTTACAATTTGTGGTGTATGAACAATTTTTAAATCATTTTGTTGTGAATAATTACTAAATATTTTTGAGTCTTTCAATAGGTATTAGATATATTTCAGAAAGTTTACAAGTGAAGCCTTTGGATTAAACTTATTTCATATCAAAGTGGTAAAACGTCATAGTCTCTTAGGCGATTTATGGTGTATGAAAACCTTTCAAATCATTTTGTTGTGAATAATTACCAAATTATTTTGAGTCCTTGAATAGGTATTAGATACATTTAAAGCATATGAAGCACTTTTGATCAAACTCAATTCAAATTAAAGGTGAACACTTTTCAAATTCTTTTGTTGTGAATCATTACCAAATATTTTGAGTCCTTGAATAGGTATTAGATATACTCAGCGTATGAAGGCCTTGGATCAAACTTAATTCAAATCGAAGAGTAAAATTGTCTTAGTCCCTTATGAGATTTTGCATAATGAACACCTTTCAAATCATTTTGTCAAAATAATTACCATCTAATTTTGAGTCCTTAAATGGGTACTAGTTATATTTAAAGCATATGAAAACTCAATTCAAATCAAATGGTAAAAGGCCCATTGTCTCTTAGGCGATTTGTGGTGTATGAACACCTTTCAAATCATTTTTGGTGCTTAATTACCAAATATTTTTGACTCCTTGAATTGGTATTAGGTATATTTCAATCATATGAAACACTTGGATCAAACTTATTTCAAATAAAAGGGTAAAACCGCTTTAGTCTCTTAGGCCAATCAGTGGTGCGTGAACAGCTTTCAAATCATTTTATTGTGAATAATTACCAAATATTTTTGAGTCCTTAAATAGGTATTGATTTATTTAAAACATATGAATCCCTTGGATCAAACTCAATATAAATCAAAGGGTAAATACGCATAGTCTCGTAGGAGAATTCGCATATGAACACCTTTCAAATCATTTTCGTGCTTAATCACCAAATATTTTTGACTCCTTGAATAGGTATTAAATATATTTCAATCATATGAAGCACTTGGATTGAAATTATTTCATATCAAAGGTTAAAACCGTTGTAGTCTCTTAGGCGATTTGTGGTGTATGAACACCTTTCAAATTAATTTGTTGTGAATAATTACCAAATTATTTTGAGTCCTCGAATAGGTATTAGATTTATTTAAAGAATATGAAGCCCTTTGATCAAACTCAATTCAAATTAAAGGGTAAACCGTCGGTGTCTCTTAGGCGATTTGTGCTGAATGAACACCTTTCAAATTATTAAAGGGGCTTAATTACCAACTATTTTTGACTCCTTGAATATGTATTAGTTATATTTCAATCATATGAAGCTCTTGGATCAAACTTATTTCATATCAAAGGGTAAAACCGTCATAGTCTCTTAGGCGATTTATGGTGTATGAAAACCTTCAAATCATTTTGTTGTGACAATTACCAAATTATTTTTGGTCCTTGAATAGGTATTAGATATATTTAAAGCATATGAAGCCCTTGGATCAAACTTATTTCAAATCAAAGGATAAAACCGTCATAGTCTCTTAGGAAATTTGTGGTGTACGAACACCTTTAAAATCATTTTGTTGTGAATAATTACCAAATTTTTTTGAGTCCTTGAATAGGTATTAGATATATTTAAAGCATATGAGGCCCTTCGATTAAACTTATTTCATGACAAAGTGTAAAACGGTCATAGTCTTTTTGGCGATTTGTGGTGTATGAAAGCCTTTCAAATCATTTTGTTGTGAATAATTACCAAATTATTTTGAGTCCTTGAATAGGAATTAGATATATTTAAAGCATATTAAGCCCTTTGATCAAACTCAATTCAAATTAAAGGGTGAACACTTTTCAAAATCATTTGTTGTGAATAATTACCAAATATTTTTGAGTCCTTGAATAGGTATTAGAGATATTTAAAGCATATGAAGCCCTTGGATCAAACTCAATTCAAATCAAAGGGTAAAACCATCATAGTGTCTTAGGCGATTTGTGGCGAACGAACACCTTTTAAATCATTTTTTGTGCTTATTTACCAAATATTTTTTACTCCTCTGAATTGATGTTAGGTATATTTCAATCATATGAATAACTTGGATGAAACTTATTTCAAATCAAAGGGTAAAACCGTCATAGTCTCTTAGGCAATTTGTGGTGTATGAACACCTTTAAATCATTTTACGTAAACACTACTAAATTATTTTGAGTCCTTGAATAGGTATTAGATATATTAAAAGCATATGAAGGCCTTGGATCAAACTTAATTCAAATCAAAAGGTAAAACTGTCATAGTCTCTTAGGGCGAGAATAAACACCTTTTTAAATCATTTTGTTGGAAATAATTACCAAATATTTTCGAGTCCTTGAACAGGTCTTAGTTATATTTAAAGCATACGAAGCCCTTGGATCAAACTCAATTCAAATCAAAGGGTAAAACCGTCATAGTGTCTTAAGCTTTTACTATGGTGCATGAAAACCTTTCAAATCATTTTGTTGTGAATAATTCCAAATATTTTTGAGTCCTTGAATAAGTATTAGATATATTTAAAGCATATGAAGCCCTCGAATAAAACTCAGTTCAAGTGAAAGGGTAAAACCGCCATAGTCTCTTAGGCGATTTGTGGTGAATGAAAACCTTTCAAATCATTTTGTTGGGAATAATTGACAAATATTTTTGAGTCATTGAATAGTTATTAGATCTTTTTTAAAGTATATGAAGTCCTTGGATCAAATTCAAGTCAAATCAAATTGTAAAACCGTCATATTCTCTTATGGACTAGGGGGGTATGACCACCTTTCAAATCATTTTTTGTGCTTAATTACCAAATATTTTTGACTCCTTGAATAGGTATTATATGCATTTAAATCATTAAGCCATTGGATCAAACTTATTTCATATCAATGGGTAAAACCCTCATGGTCTCTTAGGCGATTTGTGGTATATGAAAACCTTTCAAATCATTTTGTTGTTAATAATTACCAAATATTTTTAGTCCTTGAATAAGTATTAGATATATTTAAAGTATGAAGCCCTTGGATCAAACTCAATTCAAATCAAAGGGTAAAACTGTCATAGTCTCTTAGCGATTGTGGTGTATGAACACCTTTCAATTCATTTTGTTGTGAATAATTACCAAATATTTTTGAGTCTTTGAATTAGTATTAGATATATTTAGAGCATATGAAGCCGTTGGATCAAACTTATTTCATATCAAAGGGTAAAACTTTCATAGTCTTTTAGGTAATTTACAGGTATGAAACCATTCAAAACATTTTGTTGTGAATAATTAGCAAATAATTTTGAGTCCTCAATAGGTATTAGATATACTTAAAGCATATGAAGCCATTGGATCAAACTCAACAAAAATCAAAGGGTAAAACTGTCATAGTCTCTTAGCCGATTTGTGGTGAATGAACACCTTCAAATCATTCTTTGTGCTTAATTACCATATATTGTTGAGACCTTGAATAGGTATTTGATATATTTCAATCATATGAAGCGCTTGGAACAAACTTATTTCATATCAAAGGGAAAACTGTCATAGGCTCTTAAGCGATTTTTGGGGGTATAAACCTTTCAAATCAGTTTGTTGTGATTAATTACCAAATTTCTTTGGTCATCTAATAGGTATTAGATATATTAAAAGCATATGAAGCCCTTGGATTAAACTCAATTCAAATCAAAGTTGGGTAAAATTGTTATAGTCTCAGCGATTTTTTGTGTATGAACACCTTTCTAATCATCTTTGCTCTTTAATTACAAAATATTTTTGACTCTTTGAATTGGTATTGTGTATATTTAAATCATATGAAGCCCTTGGATCAAATATATTTCAAATCAAAGGGTAAATCCGTCAGAGTCTCTTATGCGATTTGTGGTGTATGAACATTATTCGAATCATTTTTGTTGTGAATAATTACCAAATATTTTTGAGTCTGTGAATAGGTTTAAGATATATTTAAGAATATGAAGCCCTTGGATCAAACTCAATTCAAATCAAAGGATAAAACCGTCATAGTCTCTTAGGCGATTTATGGTGTATGAAAACCTTCAAATCATTTTGTTGTGAATAATTACCAAATATTTTTGAGTCCTTGAATAAGTATTAGATATATTTAAAGCATATGAAGCCCTTGGATCAAACTCAATTCAAATCAAAGGGTAAAATTGTCGTAGTCTCTTAGGCGATTTTTTGTTTATGAACACCTTTCAAATCATTTTTTGTTCTTAATTACAAAATATTTTTGACTCCTTGAATTGGTATTAGGTGGTATATTTCAATCATATGAAGCCCTTGGATCAAACTCATTTCAAATCAAAGGGTAAAACCGTCTGAGTCTCTTAGGCGATTTGTGGTGTATGAACATTTTTCGAATCATTTTGTTGTGAATAATTACCAAATATTTTTGAGTCCGTGAATAGGTTTTAGATATTATTAAGCATATGAAGCTCCCTTGGATCAAACTCAATTCAAATTAAAGGGTAAAACCATCATAGTCTCTTAGGCGATTTATGGTGAATGAACACCTTTACCAACATTTTTGACTCTTGAATAGGCATTAGATATATTTCAATCATATGAAGCCCGGGGATCAAACATATCTCATATCAAAGGGTCAAATAATAGTCTCTTAGGCGATTTGTGTTGTATGAAAAACTTTCAAATCATTTTGTTGTGAATACTTACCAAATATTTTTGAGTCCTTGAATAGGTATTAGATATATTTAAAGCATATGAATCCCTTGGATCAAACTTAATTCAATCAAAGGATAAAACCGGTATAGTCTCTTTGGCGATTTTTGGTCTATAAACACCTTTCAAATCCTTTTATGTGCTTAATTTCCAAATATTTTTGACTCCTTGAATTGGTATTAGGTATAATTAATCATATTAAGCCCTACGATCAAACTTATTTCAAATCAAAGGGTAAAACCGTCATAGTGTCTTAGGTGATTTGTGGTGTATGAACACCTTTTGAATCATTTTGTAATTACCAAATATTTTCGATTCCTTGAATTGATATTAGGTTATACACCATATGAAGCCCTTGGATTAAACTTATTTCCAAACAAAAGGTAAAACCGGCTTAGTGTCTTAGGCGATTTGTGGTGCATGAACACCTTTCAAATCATTTTGATGTGAATAATTACCAAATATTTTTGACTCCTTGAATTGGTATTACGTATATTTCAATCATTAAATCCCCTTGATCAAACTTATTTCAAATCAAAGGGTAAATCTGTCTGAGTCTTTTTAGGCTATTTCCAAGTGTATGAACATCTTTCGAATCTGTTTGTTGTGAATAATTACAAAATATTTTTGAGTCCGTGAATAGGTTTTAGATATATTTAAGCATATGAAGCCCTTGGATTTAACACAATTCAAATTAAAGGGTAAAACCATCGGAGTCTCTTAGGCGATTTGTGGTGAATGAACACCTTTCAAATTATTTTTGGTGCTTAATTACCATATATTTTTGACTCTTTGGATAGGTATTAGATATATTTTGATCATATAAAGCGCTTGGATCAAACTTATTTCATATCAAAGGGTAAAACCGTCATAGTCTCTTAGGCGATTAATGGGTATGAAAACCTTTCAAAACATTTTGTTAATAATTACCAAATTATCTCTAGTCCTTGAGTAGGTATTAGATATATTTAAAGCATATGAAGCCCTTTGATCAAAATCAATTCACCAAAGGGTGAACACTTTTCAAATTCTTTTGTTGTGAAAAATTATCAAATATTTTTGAGTCCTTGAATGGGCATTAGATATATTTAAAGCATATGAAGCCCTTGGATCAAACTCCATTCAAATCAATGGTAAAACCGTCATAATCTCTTAGGCGATTAATGGTGTATGAAAACCTTTCAAATCATTTTGTTGTGAATAATTACAAAATTATCTTGAGTCCTTGAATAGGTATTAGATATATTTAAAGCATATGAAGCCCTTTGATCAAAATCAATTCAAATTAAAGGGTGAACACTTTTCAAATTCTTTTGTTGTGAAAAATTACCAAATATTGTTGAGTCCTTGAATAGGTATTAGATATATTTAAAAGCATACGAAGCCCTTGGATCAAACTCCATTCAAATCAATGGGTAAAACCGTCATAATCTCTTAGGCGATTAATGGTATATGAAAACCTTCAAATCATTTTGTTGTGAATAATTACCAAATTATCTTGAGTCCTTGAATAGGTATTAGATATATTTAAAGCATATTAAGCCCTTGGATCAAACTCCATTCAAATTAATGGGTAAACCGTCGTAATCTCTTAGGCGATTTATGGTGGATGAAAATTCGATATGATTTCCGGCTCAAAGATTGTTACTTTAGAGGGTTTTAGAGCGAGTGAGAGTTATAGGACTTAAAGGAACGATTTTTATGTGATATTTAGCTAAAGAGAGTGATGGTTGTGTAGTTTAGAGAGTAACAAATAGGATAGTCCACTCTTGATCTCGGTTCAAAGGGGTAGAAGATCGATCTCAGCTTTTCTTCAATGCTAAACAAGCAAGGTAATCAACCTTAAATCAGAAGTACAAACTCATAAATTTTAATACTTCAAATTCCAATTTTATTAATGCTACTCGGTCCTATATATATACTAGGCTAATCCCAGCACAATTAGGAATCCAAAAACCTATCTAGAAAGCATTTCAAACTAATCCCTAGAATTTAGGAAAAGATATCCTAAAGATAAGGAAGATAATCTAATAAGATAGGATAGAGATTTCTCTGGGCACCTATCTTATTTCACACGCCTAGATCAACCTTATCCCTTAGCTAATCTAATCTTGTCTTTATTTGATTACAACTCAACTAGACTTAAACATAACTGAAATTACATCACATATTTTCGGCCGGATAACAGAAAATAATATGCTGAATAAAAAGTCTAAATTAAATTAACTAAAGTCTAAAATAATTTAATCTAAAGACTATAAGTAGACTAAGCCAAAAAATAGGAAAACCCTTTCAAGTGAAAGGTAAAACCCATAGGCAAAACTATACTATGGAAATACATCATTCTCCCCCTCTTGAAAAAAACGTGTCCTCACGTTTTACGCCCAAAGGACAAATCCTGGGGTAGCGTGCCTGCACCATGAAATCATCCATATCCGACGAACTAATTCCCATAGTACCATCTCCATCATAACAGCAAAATCACTTTGATAATCACGAAACCTAGTTAAGCTCGTCAGTAAACAAGAACACTTAATAAAAGAACTAAGAAAATGCAAATCTTGCATATGAAACACTTGCAAATCGTAAAGTCCATGAGGATTAATGATTGTATCAAATCACAAACCCATACCCCTTTGTTGGTTGCACGTCATGAGGAGTCTCCAGAATGCATCTTTATTGTCAAGAACTAAAAAAGAATCAATTTTTAACTCTTCTTGCAAATCAAAAATATCTTCCTGCAGATTAGAAGTATGTTACTGCAAATCGTTATCGTTCTTGATCTCTAGTTGCAAATCAAAGCCATTAAAAATAGCCTTTAATTGAGCATCAACAAACTTCTTGTGGATACCATCTATAAACAGGCAATAAATAACTGCCGAGGAGGGAAAAATCTCTTCTTGTCATTAGTCATGAACTTAGAGAGATCTAGCACTGATACATCATGTTTTTGCGAATCCAAAAACTTTCCGAATCTGGCAATTTGTTTGTGTGTCGAAGATTGCTTCAATGGCAACGAAACACCACTCAAAGTTTCCGAAATCCAGCAGCAGCCACGCCAATTGATATGATTTTGGGCTCAAAGATTGTTACTTTAGAGGGTTTTAGAGTGAGTGAGGGTTATAGGACTTAAAGGAACGATTTTTATGTGATATTTAGCAAAGAGAGTGATGGTTGTGTAGTTTAGAGAGTAACAAATAAAAGATGGATAACCTCTTTGAATCCTGGTTCAAAGGGGTAGAAGATCGATCTCAGTCTTTCTTCAATGCTAAAACAAGTAAGGTAATCAACCTAAATCAGAAGTACAAACTCATAAATTTTAATACTTCAAAATCTAATTTTATTAATGCTACTCGGTCCTTATATATATACTAGGCTAATCCCAGCCTAATTAGGAATCCAAAAACCTATCTAGAAAGCATTTAAAACTAATCCCTAGAATTTAGGAAAAGATATCCTAAAGATAAGGAAGATAATCTAATAAGATAGGATAGAGATTTTCGGCTCTCCTATCTTATTTCACACGCCTAGATCAACCTTATCCCTTAGCTAATCTAATCTTGTTTTTAAGGGATCACAACTCAACTAGACTTAAACGTAACCGAAATTACATCACATATTTTCGGCCTATACGAAAATAATATGCTGAACAAAAGTCTAAACTAAATTAACTAAAGTCTAAAATAATTTAATCTAAGACTCTATAGACTAAGCCAAAAATAGGAAAAACCCTTTTCAAGGAAAGGTAAAAACCCATAGGCAAAACTATACTATGGAAATACATCAAAAATCATTCAAATCATTTTGTTGTGAATAATTACCAAATATTTATGAGTCCTTGAATAGGTACTAGATATATTTAAAGCATATGAAGCCCTTGGATCAAACTCAATTCAAACCAAAGGGTAAAACCGTCATAGTCTATTAGGTTATTTGTGGTGTATGAACACCTTTTAAATACTTTTGTTGTGAAAATTACCAAATGTTTGGGTCCATGAATAGGTATTAGATATATTTAAAGCATACGAAGCCCTTGGATCAAACTTATTAGATGTATTTTGCCTCAGTGAATCGGTGTTAGGTATATTTAAATCATATGAAAACTTGGATCAAACTTATTTCAAATCAAAGGGTAAAACCGTCATAGTCTCTTAGGCAATTTGTGGTGTAGTGAACACCTTTAAATAATTTTTTTGTAAATAATTACCAAATATTTTTGGGTCGATGAATAGGTATTAGATATATTTAAAGCTTATGAAGCCCTTGGATCAAATATTTCATATCAAAGGGAAAACCGTCATAGTCTCTTAGGTGATTTATGGTGTATGAAAACCTTTCAAAATAATTTTGTTGTGAATAATTACCAAATATTTTGAGTCCTTTAATAGGTATTAGATATATTTAAAGTATATGAAGGCCTTGGATCAAACTTGTTCAAATCAGGCGGGAAAACTGTCATAGTCTCTTAGGCGATTAGTGGTGTTTGAACACCTTGTAAATAATTTTTTGTGCTTAATTACCAAATATTTTTTACTCCTGTGAATTGGTGTTCGGTATATTTCAATCATATGAAAACTTGGATCAAACTTATTTCAAATCAAAAGGTAAAACCGTCATAGTCTCTTAGGCAATTTGTGGTTTATGACACCTTTTAAATCATTTTTTTGTGAATAATTACCAAATATCCTAGAGTTCATGAATAGGTATTAGATATATTTAAAGCATATGAAGCCCTGGATCAAACATATTTCATATCAAAGGGTAAAACCTTTATAGTCTCTTGGGTGATTTATCGGTATGAAAACCTTTCAAATCATTTTGTGTGAATAATTACAAAATATTTTTGAGTCCATGAATTGGTATTAGATAGATTTTAGAAGCATGAAGAAATTAAATCAAACTTATTTCATATCAAAGGGTAAAACCATCATAGTCACTTAGGCGATTTATGATGTATGAAAACCTTCTCAAATCATTTTGTTGTGAATAATTACCAAATATTTTTGAGTCCTTGAATAGGTATTAGATATATTTAAAGCATATGAAGCCCTTGGATCAAACTCAATTCAAATGAAAGTGTAAAACCGCCATAGTCTCTTAGGCGATTTGTGGTGAATGAACACCTTTCAAATCATTTTTTTTGGGAATAATTACCAAATATTTTGAGTCCTTGAATAGCTATTAGATATATTTAAAGCATATGAAGCCCTTGGATCGAACTTACTTCAAATCAAAGGGGGAAAACTGTCATAGTCTCTTAGGCGATTAGTGGTTAATGAACACCTTTCAAATCATTTTTTGTTGGTAATAATTACCAAATATTTTTGGTCCCTGAATAGGTATTAGATATATTTAAAGCATATGCACCCCTTGGATCAAACTCAATTCAAATCAAAGGGTAAAAATCGTCATAGTCTCTTAGGGTGATTTGGGGTGTATGAACTCCTTTGAAATCATTTTTGTGCATAATTACCAAATATGCTTTTTTACTCATGTGTTAGGTATATTTCAAATCATATGAAAACTTGGATGAAACTTTATTTCAAATCAAAGGGTAAAACCGTCATAGTCTCTTAGGCAATGCTGTGGTGTATGAACACCTTTTAAATAATTTTTGTTGTGAATAATTACCAAATATTTTTGGGTCCATGAATAGGTTAGTGCATATATTTAAAGCATATGAAGCCCTTGGATCCAACTTATTTCATATCAATGGGTAAAACCGTCATAGTCTCTTAGGTGATTTATGGTGTATGAAAACCTTTCAAATAATTTTGTTGTGAATAATTACCAAAATTTTTGAGTCCTTGTAATGGGTATTAGATATATTTCGAAGCATATGAAGGCCTTGGATCAAACTTAATTTAAATCAAAGTGGGAAAACTGTCATGTCTCTTAGCCGATTAGTGGTTAATGAACACCTTTCAAATCATTTTGTTGGGAATAATTACCAAATATTTTTGATCCTTGAATAGGTATTAGATATATTTAAAGCATATGAAACTGCTGGATCAAACTCAATTCAAATCAAAGGGAAACCCTTTATAGTCTCTTAGGTGATTGGTGGTGTATGAAAACCTTTCAAATCATTTTGTTGTGAATAATTACCAAATATTTTTGAGTCCTTGAATAGGTATTAGATAGATTTAAAGCATATCAAGCCCTTGGATCAAACTTATTTCATATCAAAGGGTAAAACCGTCATAGTCTCTTAGGCAATTTATGGTGTACTTGAAAACCTTTCAAATCATTTTGTTGTGAATAATTACCAAATACTTTTAAGTACTTGAATAGGTATTAGATATACTTAAAGCATATGAAGCCCTTGGATCAAACTCAATTCAAATGAAAGGGTAAAACCGTCATAGTCTCTTAGGCGATTTGTGGTCAATGAACACCTTTCAAATCATTTTTTGGGAATAATCACCAAATATTTTTGAGTCCTTGAATAGCTATTAGATATATTTAAAGCATATGAAGCCCTTGGATCGAACTTATTTCATATCAAGGGTAAAACCGTCATAGTCTCTTAGGTGATTATGGTATATGAAAACCTTTCAATTCATTTTGTTGTGAATAATTACCAAATATTTTGAGTCCTTGAATAGGTATTAGATATATTTAAAGAATATGAAGCCCTTGGATCAAACTTATTTAATATCAAAGGGTAAAACCGTCATAATCTCATAGGCGATTTATCGTGTATGAAAATCTTTCAAATCATTTTGTTGTGAATAATTACCACATATTTATGAGTCCTTGACTAGGTATTAGATATATTTAATGCATATGAATCCCTTGGATCACCTCAATTCAAACCAAAGGGTAAAACCGTCATAGTGTCTTAGGCGATTTGTGGTGTATGACCACCTTTTAAATCATTTTTTGTGCTTAATTACCAAATATTTTTTACTCCTGTGAATTGGTGTTAGGTATATTTAAATCATATGAAAACTTGGATCAAACTTATTTCAAATCAAAGGTAAAACCGTCATAGTCTCTTAGGCAATTTGTGGTTTATGAACACCTTTTAAATCATTTTTTTGTGAATAATTACCAAATATTTTAGAGTTCATGAATAGGTATTAGATATATTTAAAGCATATGAAGCCCTTGGATCAAACATATTTCATATCAAAGGGTAAAACCTTTATAGTCTCTTAGGTGATTTATCGTGTATGAAAACCTTTCAAATCATTTTGTTGTGAATAATTACCAAATATTTTTGAGTCCTTGAATTGGTAATTAGATGAGATTTGAAGCATATGAAGAAATTAAATCAAACTTATTTCATATCAAAGGGTAAAACCATCATAGTCACTTAGGCGATTTATGGTGTATGAAAACCTTTCAAATCATTTTGTTGTGAATAATTACCAAATATTTTTGAGTCCTTGAATAGGTATTAGATATATTTAAAGCATATGAAGCCCTTGGATCAAACTCAATTCAAATGAAAGTGTAAAACCGCCATAAGTCTCTTAGGCGATTTGTGGTGAATGAACACCTTTCAAATCATTTTTTTGGGAATAATTACCAAATATTTTGAGTCCTTGAATAGCTATTAGATATATTTAAAGCATATGAAGCCCTTGGATCGAACTTACTTCAAATCAAAGGGGAAAACTGTCATAAGTCTCTTAGGCGATTCGTGGTTAATGAACACCTTTCAAATCATTTTGTTGGTAATAATTACCAAATATTTTTGAGTCCTTGAATAGGTATTAGATATATTTAAAGCATATGCACCCCTTGGATCAAACTCAATTCAAATCAAAGGGTAAAATCGTCATAGTCTCTTAGGTGATTTGTGGTGTATGAACTCCTTTGAAATCATTTTTTGTGCATAATTACCAAATATTTTTTACTCATGTGAATCGGTGTTAGGTATATTTCAATCATATGAAAACTTGGATGAAACTTATTTCAAATCAAAGGGTAAAACCGTCATAGTCTCTTAGGCAATTTGTGGTGTATGAACACCTTTTAAATAATTTTGTTGTGAATAATTACCAAATATTTTTGGGTCCATGAATAGGTATTAGATATATTTAAAGCATATGAAGCCCTTGGATCCAACTTATTTCATATCAATGGGTAAAACCGTCATAGTCTCTTAGGTGATTTATGGTGTGGGAAAACCTTTCAAATAATTTTGTTGTGAATTCAATTACCAAAAATTTTTGAGTCCTTTAATAGGTATTAGATATATTTGAAGCATATGAAGGCCTTGGATCAAACTTAATTTAAATCAAGGGGAAAACTGTCATAGTCTCTTAGCCGATTAGTGGTTAATGAACACCTTTCAAATCATTTTGTTGGGAATAATTACCAAATATTTTTGAGTCCTTGAATAGGTATTAGATATATTTAAAGCATATGAAGCCCTTGGATCAAACTCAATTCAAATCAAAGGGTAAACCTTTTATAGTCTCTTAGGTGATTGGTGGTGTATGAAAACCTTTCAAATCATTTTGTTGTGAATAATTACCAAATATTTTTGAGTCCTTGAATAGGTATTAGATAGATTTAAAGCATATGAAGCCCTTGGATCAAACTTATTTCATATCAAAGGGTAAAACCGTCATAGTCTCTTAGGCAATTTATGGTGTATGAAAACCTTTCAAATCATTTTGTTGTGAATAATTACCAAATACTTTTAAGTACTTGAATAGGGTATTAGATATACTTAAAGCATATGAAGCCCTTGGATCAAACTCAATTCAAATGAAAGTGGTAAAACCGTCATAGTCTCTTAGGCGATTTGTGGTCAATGAACACCTTTCAAATCATTTTTTTGGAATAATCACCAAATATTTTTGAGTCCTTGAATAGCTATTAGATATATTTAAAGCATATGAAGCCCTTGGATCAAACTCATTTCATATCAAAGGGTAAAACCGTCATAGTCTCTCTAGGTGACTTATGGTATATGAAAACCTTTCAATTCATTTTGTTGTGAATAATTACCAAATATTTTTGAGTCCTTGAATAGGTATTAGATATATTTAAAGAATATGAAGCCCTTGGATCAAACCCTATTTAATATCAAAGGGTAAAACCGTCATAATCTCATAGGCGATTTATCGTCTATGAAAATCTTTCAAATCATTTTGTTGTGAATAATTACCACATATTTATGAGTCCCTTTGACTAGGTATTAGATATATTTAATGCATATGAATCCCTTGGATCACACTCAATTCAAACCCAAGGGTAAAACCGTCATAGTGTCTTAGGCGATTTGTGGTGTATGACCACCTTTTAAATCATGTTTTGTGCTTAATTACCAAATATTTTTACTCCTGTGAATTGGTGTTAGGTATATTTAAATCATATGAAAACTTGGATAAACTTATTTCATATCAAAGGGTAAAACCGTCATAGTCTCTTAGGCGATTAATGGTGTATGAAACCTTTCAAATCATTTTGTTGTGAATAATTACCATTATCTTGAGTCCTTGAGTAGGTATTAGATATATTTAAAGCATATGAAGCCCTTTGATCAAAATCAATTCAAATTAAAGGGTGAACACTTTTCAAATTCTTTTGTTGTGAAAAATTATCAAATATTTTTTGAGTCCTTGAATGGGTATTAGATATATTTAAAGCATATGAAGCCCCTTGGATCAAACTCCATTCAAATCAATGGGTAAAACCGTCATAATATCTTAGGCGATTAATGGTGTATGAAAACCTTTCAAATAATTTTGTTGTGAATAATTACCAAATTATCTTGAGTCCTTGAATAGGTATTAGATATATTTAAAGCATATGAACACCTTTGATCAAAATCAATTCAAATTAAAGGGTGAACACTTTTCAAATTCTTTGGTTGTGAAAAATTACCAAATATTGTTGAGTCCTTGAATAGGTATTAGATATATTTAAAGCATATGAAGCCCTTGGATCAAACTCCATTCAAATCAATGGGTAAAACCGTCATAATCTCTTAGGCGATTAATGGTATATGAAAACCTTTCAAATCATTTTGTTGTGAATAATTACCAAATTATCTTGAGTCCTTGAATAGGTATTAGATATATTTAAAGCATATTAAGCCCTTGGATCAAACTCCATTCAAATTGATGGGTAAAACCGTCGTAATCTCTTGGCGATTTATGGTGGATGAAAATTGATATCGATTTTGGGCTCAAAGATTGTTACTTTAGAGGTTTTAGAGTGAGTGAGAGTTATGGGACTTAAAGGAACGATTTTTATGCGATATTTAGCTAAAGAGAGGATGGTTGTGTAGTTTAGAGAGTAACAAATAGGGATAGTAACCTTTGAATCTCGGTTCAAAGGGGTAAAGATCGATCTCAGTCTTTCTTCAATGCTAAACAAGCAAGGTAATCAACCTTAAATCAGAAGTACAAACTCATAAATTTTAATACTTCAAAATCTAATTTTATTAATGCTATCTCCGTCCTATATATATACTAGGCTAATCCCAGCACAATTAGGAATCCAAAAACCTATCTAGAAAGCATTTAAAACTAATCCCTAGAATTTAGGAAAAGATATCCTAAAGATAAGGAAGATAATCTAATAAGATAGGATAGAGATTTTCGGCTCTCCTATCTTATTTCACACGCCTAGATCAACCTTATCCCTTAGCTAATCTAATCTTGTCTTTAAGGGGATTACAACTCAACTAGACTTAAACATAACCGAAATTACATCACTATATTTTCGGCCATATAACAGAAAATAATATGCTGAATAAAAGTCTAAATTAAATTAACTAAAGTCTAAAATAATTTAATCTAAGACTCTATAGACTAAGCCAAAAATAGGAAAAACCCTTTCAAGTGAAAGGTAAAACCCCATGGGCAAAACTATACTATGGAAATACATCATTCTCCCCCTCTTGAAAAAAAACGTGTCCTCACAGTTTCATGCCCAAAGGACAAACTTGGGGTAGCGTGCCTGCACCATGAAATCATCCATATCCGACGAACTAATTCCCATATACCATCTCCATCATAACAGCAAAATCACTTTGACAATCACGAAACCTAGTTAAGCTCGTCAGTAAACAAGAACACTTAATAAAAAGAACTAAGAAAAACGCAAATCTTGCATATGAAACTTGTGCAAATCGTAAAGTCCATGAGGATTAATGATTGTGTCAGAATCACAAACCCATACCCCTTTGTTGGTTGCACGTCATGAGGAGTCTCCAAGAATGCATCTTTATTGGTCAAGAACTAAAAAAAGAATCAATTTTTAACTCTTCTTGCAAATCAAAAAAATCTTCCCCTGCAGATTAGAAGTGTTTACTGCAAATCGTTATCGTTCTTGATCTCTAGTTGCAAATCAAAGCCATTAAAAATAGCCTTTAATTGAGCATCAACAACTTCTTGTGGATACCATCTATAAACAGGCAATAAATAACTGCCGAGGAGGGAAAAAATCTCTTCTTGTTCATTAGTCATGAATTTAGGCGGACTCCAGCACTGATACATCATGTTTTTGCGGTTCTCAAAAACTTTACGAATCTGGCAATTTGTTTTGTGTGTCCGAAGATTGCTTCAATGGCAACGAAACACCACTCAAAGTTTCGAAAATCAGCAGCAGCCACGCCAATTGATATGATTTTGGGCTCAAAGATTGTTACTTTAGAGGGTTTAGGAGTGAGTGAAAGTTATAGGACTTAAAGGAACGATTTTTATGTGATATTTAGCTAAAGAGAGTGATGGTTGTGTAGTTTAGAGAGTAACAAATAGGGATAGTAACCTTTGACTTGGTTCAAAGGGGGAGAAAGATCGATCTCAGTCTTTCTTCAATGCTAAACAAGCAAGGTAATCAACCTTAAATCAGAAGTACAAACTCATAAATTTTAATACTTCAAAATCTAATTTTATTAATGCTACCGGTCCTATATATATACTAGGCTAATCCCAGCACAATTAAGGAACTAAAACCTATCTAGAAAGCATTTAAAACTAATCCCTAGAATTTAGGAAAAGATATCCTAAAGATAAGGAAGATAATCTAATAAGATAGGATAGAGATTTTCGGCTCTCCTATCTTATTTCACACGCCTAGATCAACCTTATCCCTTAGCTAATCTAATCTTGTCTTAAGGGATTACAACTCAACTAGACTTAAATGTAACCGAAATTACATCACATATTTTCGGCCATATAACAGAAAATAATATGCTGAATAAAAGTCTAAATTAAATTAACTAAAGTCTAAAATAATTTAATCTAAGACTCTATAGACTAAGCCAAAAATAGGAAAAACCCTTTTCAGGTGAAAGGTAAAAACCCCATAGGCAAAACTATACTATGGAAATACATCAAAAATCATTCAAATCATTTGTTGTGAATAATTACCAAATATTTATGAGTCCTTGAATAGGTACTAGATATATTTAAAGCATATGAAGCCCTTGGATCAAACTCAATTCAAACCAAAGGGTAAAACCGTCATAGTCTATTAGGCTATTGTGGTGTATGAACACCTTTTAAATAATTTTGTTGTGAATAATTACCAAATGTTTGGGTCCATGAATAGGTATTAGATATATTTAAAGCATATGAAGCCCTTGGATCAAACTTATTAGGTATATTTTTTACTCATGTGAATCGATGTTGGGTATATTTAAATCATATGAAAACTTGGATCAAACTTATTTCAAATCAAAGGGGTAAAACCGTCATAGTCTCTTAGGCAATTTGTAGGTGTATGAACACTCTTTTAAATAATTTTGTTGTAAATAATTACCAAATATTTTTGGGTCGATGAATAGGTATTAGATATATTTAAAGCTTATGAAGCCCTTGGATCAAACTTATTTCATATCAAAAGGTAAAACCGTCATAGTCTCTTAGGTGATTTATGGTGTATGAAAACTTTCAAATAATTTTGTTGTGAATAATTACCAAATATTTTTGAGTCCTTTAATAGGTATTAGATATATTTAAAGTATATGAAGGCCTTAGATCAAACTTAATTCAAATCAAAGGGAAAACTGTCATAGTCTCTTAGGCGATTAGTGGCGTTTGAACACCTTTTAAATCATTTTTTTGTGAATAATTACCAAATATTTTAGAGTTCATGAATAGGTATTAGATATTTTTAAAGCATATGAAGCCCTTGGATCAAACATATTTCATATCAAAGGGTAAAACCTTTATAGTCTCTTAGGTGATTTATCGGTATGAAAACCTTTCAAATCATTTTGTTGTGAATAATTACCAAATATTTTTGAGTCCTTGAATTGGTATTAGATAGATTTGAAGCATATGAAGAAATTAAATCAAACTTATTTCATATCAAAGGGTTAAACCATCATAGTCACTTAGGCGATTTATGGTGTATGAAAACTTTTCAAATCATTTTGTTGTGAATAATTACCAAATATTTTTGAGTCCTTGAATAGGTATTAGATATATTTAAAGCATATGAAGCCCTTGGATCAAACTCAATTCAAATGAAAGTGTAAAACCGCCATAGTCTCTTAGGCGATTTGTGGTGAATGAACACCTTTCAAATCCTTTTTTTGGGAATAATTACCAAATATTTTGAGTCCTTGAATAGCTATTAGATATATTTAAAGCATATGAAGCCCTTGGATCGAACTTACTTCAAATCAAAGGGGAAAACTGTCATAGTCTCTTAGGCGATTAGTGGTTAATGAACACCTTTCAAATCATTTTGCTTGGTAATAATTACCAAATATTTTTGAGTCCTTGAATAGGTATTAGTATATATTTAAAGCATATGAAGCCCTTGGATCAAACTCAATTCAAACCAAAGGGTAAAATCGTCATAGTCTCTTAGGCGATTTGTGGTGTATGAACACCTTTGAAATCATTTTTGTGCTTAATTACCAAATATTTTTTACTCATGTGAATCGGTGTTAGGTATATTTCAATCATATGAAAACTTGGATCAAACTTATTTTAAATCAAAGGGGAAAAACGTCCATAGTTTCTTAGGCAATTTGTGGTGTATGAACACCTTTTAAATAATTTTGTTGTGAAAATTACCAAATATTTTTGGGTCCATGAATAGGATAAGATATATTTAAATCATATGAAGCCCTTGGATGAAACTTATTTCATATCAAAGGGTAAAACCGTCATAGTCTCTTAGGTGATTTATGGTGTATGAAAACCTTTCAAATCATTTTGTTGTGAGTAATAACCAAATATTTTTAAGTCCTTGAATAGGTATTAGATATATTTAAAGCATGTGAAGGCCTTGGATCAAACATAATTCAAATCAAAAGGGGGAAACTGCCATAGTCTCTTAGGAGATTGGTGCTTAATGAACACCTTTCAAATCATTTTGTTGGGAATAATTACCAAATATTTTTGAGTGCTTGAATAGGTATTAGATATATTTAAAGCATATGAAGCCCTTTGATCAAACTCAATTCAAATGAAAGGGTAAAACTGTCATAGTCTCTTATGCGATTGGTGGTGTATGAACACCTTGTAAATCATTTTTTGTGCCTAATTACCAAATATTTTTTTTACTCTTGTGAATTGGTGTTAGGTATATTTCAATCATATGAAAACTTGGATCAAACTTATTTCAAATCAAAGGGTAAAACCGTCATAGTCTCTTAGGCAATTTGTGGTGTATGAACACCTTTAAATCATTTTGTTGTGAATAATTACCAAAAATTTATTAGTCCTTGAATACGTATTAGATATATTTAAAGCATATGAAGCCGTTGGATCAAACATATTTCATATCAAAAGGGTAAAACCGTCATAGTCGCTTAGGTGATTTATGGTGTATGACAACGTGTCAAATCATTTTGTTGTGAATAATTACCAAATATTTTTGAGTCCTTAAATAGGTATTAGATAGATTTAAAGCATATGAAGCCCTTGGTTCAAACTTATTTCATATCAAAGGGGTAAAACCTCCATAGTCTCTTAGGCGATTTATAGTTTAGAAAATCTTTCAAATCATTTTGTTGTGAATAATTACCAAATTTTTTTGAGTCCTTGAATAGGTATTAGATATATTTAAAGCAGATGAAGCCCTTGGATCAAACTTATTTCAAATGAAAGGGTAAAACCATCATAGTCTCTTACGCAATTTGTGGTTAATGAACACCATTCAAATGATTTTGTTGGGAATAATTACCAAATATTTTTGAGTCCTTGAATAGGTATTAGTTATATTTAAATCATATGAAGCCCTTGGATCAAACTCAATTCAAATCAAAGGGTAAACCGTAATAGTCTCTTAGGCGATTGGTGGTGTATGAACACCTTGTAAATCATTTTTTGTGCTTAATTACCAAATATTTTTTACTCTTGTGAATTGGTGTTAGGTATATTTCAATCATATGAAAACTTGGATCAAACTTATTTCAAATTAAAGGGTAAAATCGTCATAGTCTCTTAGGGCAATTTGTGGTGTATGAACACCTTTTAAATCTTTTTGTTGCGTATAATTACCAAATATTTTTGAGTCCTTGGATGATATTAGGTATATTTAAAGCATGTGAAGCCCTTGGATCAAACATATTTCATATCAAAGGGTAAAACCTTTATAGTCTCTTAGGTGATTTATGGTGTTTGAAAACCTCAAATCATTTTGTTGTGAATAATTACCTAATATTTTTGAGTCCTTGAATAGGTATTAGATAGATTTAAAGCATATGAAGCCCTTGGATCAAACTTTTTCATATCAAAGTGTAAAACCGTCACAGTCTATTCGGCGATTTATGGTGTATGAAAACCTTTCAAATCATTTTGTTGTGAATAATTACCAAATATTTTTGAGTCCTTGAATAGTTATTAGATATATTTAAAGCAGATGAAGCCCTTGGATCAAACTCAATTCAAGTGAAAGGGTAAAACCGTCATAGTCTCTTAGGCGATTTGTGGTGTATGAAAACCTTTCAAACATTTTCTTGTGAATAATTACCAAATATTTTTAAGTCCTTTAATAGGTATTAGATATATTTGAAGCATATGAAGCCCTTGGATCAAACTTATTTCATATCAAAGGGTAAAACCGTCATAATCTCTTAGGCGATTAATGGTGTATGAAAATCTTTTAAATCATTTTGTTGTGAATAATTACCAAATATTCATGAGTCCTTGCATAGGTATTAGATATATTTAAAGCATATGAAGCCCTTTGATCAAACTCAATTCAAACCAAAGAGTAAAATCGTCATAGTCTTTTAGGCAATTTGTGGTGTATAAACACCTTTGAAATCATTTTTTGTGCTTAATTACCAAATATTTTTTACTCATGTGAATCGTGGTTAGGTATATTTCAATCATATGAAAACTAGGATCAAACTTATTTCAAATCAAAGGGTAAAACCGTCATAGTCTCTTAGGCAATTTGTGGTGTATGAACACCTTTTAAATAATTTTGCTGTGAATAATTAACAAATATTTTTGGGTCCATGAATAGGTATTAGATATATTTAAAGCATATGAAGCCCTTGGATCAAACTTATTTCATATCAAAGGGTTAAACCGTCATAGTCTCTTAGGTGATTTATGGTGTATGAAAACCTTTCAAATCATTTTGTTGTGCGTAATAACCAAATATTTTTGAGTCCTTGAATAGGTATTAGATATATTTAAAGCATGTGAAGGCCTTGGATCAAACTTAATTCAAATCAAAGGGGGAAACTGTCATAGTCTCTTAGGAGATTGGTGGTTAATGAACACCTTTCAAATAATTTTGTTGGAGATAATTACCAAATATTTTTGAGTGCTTGAATAGGTATTAGATATATTTAAAGCATATGAAGCCCTTTGATCAAACTCAATTCAAACCAAAGAGTAAAATCGTCATAGTCTTTTAGGCAATTTGTGGTGTATAAACACCTTTGAAATCATTTTTTGTGCTTAATTACCAAATATTTTTTACTCATGTGAATCGTGGTTAGGTATATTTCAATCATATGAAAACTAGGATCAAACTTATTTCAAATCAAAGGGTAAAACCGTCATAGTCTCTTACGCAATTTGTGGTTAATGAACACCATTCAAATGATTTTATTGGGAATAATTACCAAATATTTTTGAGTCCTTGAATAGGTATTAGTTATATTTAAATCATATGAAGCCCTTGGATCAAACTCAATTCAAATCAAAGGGTAAAACCGTCATAGTCTCTTAGGCGATTGGTGGTGTATGAACACCTTTCAAATCATTTTTGGTGCTTAATTACCAAATATTTTTGACTCCTTGAATTGGTATTAGCTATATTTCAATCATATGAAACACTTGGATCAAACTTATTTCAAATCAAAGGGTAAAACCATCATAGTCTCTTAGGCGATTTTTGGTGTATGAACACCTTTCAAATCATTTTGTTGTGAATAATTACCAAATATTTTTGAGTCCATGAATAGGTATTAGATCTATTTAAAGAATATGAAGCCCTTGGATCAAACTCAACTTAAATCAAAGGGTAACTACATAATAGTCTCCGTAGGGGAATTGTGGTATATGAACACCTTTCAAATCATTTTTCGTGCTTAATTACCAAATATTTTTGACTCCTTGAATAGGTATTAAATATATTTCAATCATATGAAGCACTTGGATCGAAATTATTTCATATCAAAGGGTAAAACCGTTGTAGTCTCTTAGGCGATTTGTGGTGTATGAACACCTTTCTAATCAATTTGTTGTGAATAATTACCAAATTATTTTGAGTACTTTAATAGGTATTAGATTTATTTAAAGAATATGAAGGCCTTTGATCAAACTCAATTCAAATTAAAGGGTAAAACAGTCATAGTCTCTTAGGCGATATGTGGTGAATGAACACCTTTCAAATCATTTTTTGTGCATAATTACCAACTATTTTTGACTCCTTGAATATGTATTAGTTATATTTCAATCATATGAAGCCCTTGGATCAAACTTATTTCATATCAAAGGGTAAAACCGTCATAGTCTCTTAGGCTATTTATGGTGTATGAAAACCTTTTAAATTAATTTGTTGTGAATAATTACCAAATTATTTTGAGTCCTTGAATAGGTATTAGATATATTTAAAGCACATGAAGCCCATGGATCAAACTCAATTCAAATCAAGGGTAAAACCATCATAGTCTCTTAGGCGATTTGTGGTGTATGAACACCTTTTAAATCATTTTTAGTGCTTAATTACACAATTATTTTTGCCTCCTGTGAATTGGTGTTAGGTATATTTTAATCATAGAAAAAAAGGATCAAACTTATTTCAAATCAAAGGGTAAAACCGTCACAGTCTCTTAAGCAATTTGTGGTGTATGAACACCTTTTAAATCTTTTTTTGTGAATAATTACTAAATATTTTTGAGTCTTTCAATAGGTATTAGATATATTTAAAGCATATGAAGCCCTTGGATGAAACTTATTTCATATCAAAGGGTAAAACGGTCATAGTCTCTTAGGCGATTTATGGTGTATGAAAACCTTTCAAATCATTTTGTTGTGAATAATTACCAAATTATTTTGAGTCCTTGAATAGGTATTAGATACATTTAAAGCATATGAAGCACTTTGATCAAACTTAATTCAAATTAAAGGGTGAACACTTTTCAAATTCTTTTGTTTGAATCATTACCAAATATTTTTGAGTCCTTGAATAGGTATTAGATATATTTAAAGCGTATGAAGGCCTTGGATCAAAACTTAATTCAAATCAAAGGGTAAAATTGTCTTAGTCTCTTATGGGATTTGTGGTTAATGAACACCTTTCAAATCATTTTGTTGGGAATAATTACCAAATATTTTTGAGTCCTTAAATAGGTACTAGTTATATTTAAGAGCATATAAAGCCCTTGGATCAAACTCAATTCAAATCAAATGGTAAAACCGTCATTGTCTGTTAGGCGATTTGTGGTGTATGAACACCTTTCAAATCATTTTTGGTGCTTAATTACCAAATATTTTTGACTCCATGAATTGGTATTAGGTATATTTCAATCATATGAAACACTTGGATCAAACTTATTTCAAATAAAAGGGTAAAACCGTCATAGTCTCTTAGGCCAATTGTGGTGTGTGAAAAGCTTTCAAATCATTTTATTGTGAATAATTACCATATATTTTTGAGTCCTTAAATAGTTATTAGATTTATTTAAAGCATATGAAGCCCTTGGATCAAACTCAATATAAATCAAAGGGTAAATACGCATAGTCTCGTAGGAGAATTCTGGTATATAAACACCTTTCAAATAATTTTCGTGCTTAATCACCAAATATTTTTGACTCCGTGAATAGGTATTAAATATATTTCAATCATATGAAGCACTTGGATTGAAATTATTTCATATCAAAGGTTAAAACCGTTGTAGTCTCTTAGGCGATTTGTGGTGTATGAACACCTTTCAAATCAATTTGTTGTGAATAATTACCAAATTATTTTGAGTCCTTGAATAGGTATTAGATTTATTTAAAGCATATGAAGCCCTTTGATCAAGCTCAATTCAAATTAAAGGGTAAAACCGTCATAGTCTCTTAGGCGATTTGTGCTGAATGAACACCTTTCAAATTTTTTTGTGCTTAATTACCAACTATTTTTGACTCCTTGAATATGTATTAGTTATATTTCAATCATATGAAGCTCTTGGATCAAACTTATTTCATATCAAAGGGTAAAACCGTCATAGTCTCTTAGGCGATTTATGGTGTATGAAAACCTTTCAAATCATTTTTGTTGTGAATAATTACCAAATTATTTTGGGTCCTTGAATAGGTATTAGATATATTTAAAGCACATGAAGCCCTCTGATCAAACTCAATTCAAATTAAAGGGTGAACACCTTTAAAATTCTTTTGTTGTGAATAATTACCAAATATTTTTGAGTCCTTGAATAGTATTAGATATATTTAAAGCACATGAAGCCCTTGGATCAAACTCAATTCAAATCAAAGGGTAAAACCATCATAGTCTCTTAGGCGATTTGTGGTGTATGAACACCTTTTAAATCATTTTTTGTGCTTAATTACCAAATATTTTTTTACTCCTGTGAATTGGTGTTAGGTATATTTTAATCATAGAAAAATTGGATCAAACTTATTTCAAATCAAAGCGTAAAACTGTCATAGTCTCTTAAGCAATTTTTGGTGTATGAACACCTTTTAAATCATTTTGTTGTGAATAATTACTAAATATTTTTGAGTCTTTCAATAGGTATTAGATATATTTAAAGCATATGAAGCCCTTGGATTAAACTTATTTCATATCGAAGGGTAAAACGGTCATAGTCTCTTAGGCAATTTATGGTGTATGAAAACCTTTCAAATCATTTTGTTGTGAATAATTACCAAATTATTTTGAGTCCTTGAATAGGTATTAGATACATTTAAAGCATATGAAGCACTTTGATCAAACTCAATTCAAATTAAAGGGTGAACACATTTCAAATTCTTTTGTTGTGAATCATTACCAAATATTTTTGAGTCCTTGAATAGGTATTAGATATATTTAAAGCGTATGAAGGCCTTGGATCAAACTTAATTCAAATCAAAGGGTAAAATTGTCTAGTCTCTTATGCGATTTGTGGATAATGAACACCTTTCAAATCATTTTGTTGGGAATAATTACCAAATATTTTTGAGTACTTAAATAGGTACTAGTTATATCTAAAGCATATGAAGCCCTTGGATCAAACTCAATTCAAATCAAATGGTAAAACCGTCATTGTCTCTTAGGCGATTTGTGGTGTATGAACACCTTTTAAATCATTTTTGGTGCTTAATTAACAAATATTTTTGACTCCTTGAATTGGTATTAGGTATATTTCAATCATATGAAACACTTGGATCAAACTTATTTCAAATAAAATGGTAAACCGTCATAGTCTCTTAGGCCAATTGTGGTGTGTGAACAACTTTCAAATCATTTTATTGTGAATAATTACCAAATATTTTTGAGTCCTTAAATAGGTATTAGATTTATTTAAAGCATATGAATCCCTTGGATCAAACTCAATATAAATCAAAGGGTAAATACGCATAGTCTCGTAGGAGAATTCTGGTATATGAACACCTTTCAAATCATTTTCGTGCTTAATCACCAAATATTTTTGACTCCTTGAATAGGTATTAAATATATTTCAATCATGAAGCACTTGGATTGAAATTATTTCATATCAAAGGTTAAAACCGTTGTAGTCTCTTAGGCGATTTGTGGTGTATGAACACCTTTCAAATCAATTTGTTGTGAATAATTACCAAAATATTTTGAGTCCTTGAATAGGAATAAGATTTATTTAAAGCATATGAAGCCCTTTGATCAAACTCAATTCAAATTAAAGGGTAAAACCGTCATAGTCTCTTAGGCGATTTGTGCTGAATGAACACCTTTCAAAAATTTTTTGTGCTTAATTACCAACTATTTTTGACTCCTTGAATATGTATTAGTTATATTTCAATCATATGAAGCTCTTGGATCAAACTTATTTCATATCAAAGGGTAAAACCGTCATAGTCTCTTAGGCGATTTATGGTGTATGAAAACCTTTCAAATCATTTTGTTGTGAATAATTACCAAATTATTTTGGGTCCTTGAATAGGTATTAGATATATTTAAAGTACATGAAGCCCTCTGATCAAACTCATTTCAAATTAAAGGGTGAACACCTTTAAAATTCTTTTGTTGTGAATAATTACCAAATATTTTTGAGTCCTTGAATAGTATTAGATATATTTAAAGCACATGAAGCCCTTGGATCAAACTCAATTCAAATCAAAGGGTAAAACCATCATAGTCTCTTAGGCGATTTGTGGTGTATGAACACCTTTTAAATCATTTTTGTGCTTAATTACCAAATATTTTTACTCCTGTGAATTGGTGTTAGGTATATTTTAATCATAGAAAAATTGGATCAAACTTATTTCAAATCAAAGGGTAAAACCGTCATAGTCTCTTAAGCAATTTGTGGTGTATGAACACCTTTTAAATCATTTTGTTGTGAATAATTACTAAATATTTTTGAGTCTTTCAATAGGTATTAGATATATTTAAAGCATATGAAGCCCTTGGATTAAACTTATTTCATATCGAAGGGTAAAACGGTCATAGTCTCTTAGGCGATTTATGGTGTATGAAAACCTTTCAAATCATTTTGTTGTGAATAATTACCAAATTATTTTGAGTCCTTGAATAGGTATTAGATACATTTAAAGCATATGAAGCACTTTGATCAAACTCAATTCAAATTAAAGGGTGAACACATTTCAAATTCTTTTGTTGTGAATCATTACCAAATATTTTTGAGTCCTTGAATAGGTATTAGATATATTTAAAGCGTATGAAGGCCTTGGATCAAACTTAATACAAATCAAAGGGTAAAATTGTCTAGTCTCTTATGCGATTTGTGGTTAATGAACACCTTTCAAATCATTTTGTTGGGAATAATTACCAAATATTTTTGAGTCCTTAAATAGGTACTAGTTATATCTAAATCATATGAAGCCCTTGGATCAAACTCAATTCAAATCAAATGGTAAAACCGTCATTGTCTCTTAGGCGATTTGTGGTGTCTGAACACCTTTCAAATCATTTTTGGTGCTTAATTACCAAATATTTTTGACTCCTTGAATTGGTATTAGGTATATTTCAATCATATGAAACACTTGGATCAAACTTATTTCAAATAAAAGGGTAAAACCGTCATAGTCTCTTAGGCCAATTGTGGTGTGTGAACAGCTTTCAAATCATTTTATTGTGAATAATTACCAAATATTTTTGAGTCCTTAAATAGTTATTAGATTTATTTAAAGCATATGAAGCCCTTGGATCAAACTCAATATAAATCAAAGGGTAAATACGCATAGTCTCGTAGGAGAATTCTGGTATATAAACACCTTTCAAATAATTTTCTGTGCTTAATCACCAAATATTTTTGACTCCTTGAATAGGTATTAAATATATTTCAATCATATGAAGCACTTGGATTGAAATTATTTCATATCAAAGGTTCAAACCGTTGTAGTCTCTTAGGCGATTTGTGGTGTATGAACACCTTTCAAATCAATTTGTTGTGAATAATTACCAAATTATTTTGAGTCCTTGAATAGGTATTAGATTTATTTAAAGCATATGAAGCCCTTTGATCAAGCTCAATTCAAATTAAAGGGTAAAACCGTCATGAGTCCTTTAGGCGATTTGTGCTGAATGAACACCTTTCAAATTTTTTTTTGTGCTTAATTACCAACTATTTTTGACTCCTTGAATATGTATTAGTTATATTTCAATCATATGAAGCTCTTGGATCAAACTTATTTCATATCAAAGGGTAAAACCGTCATAGTCTCTTAGGCGATTTATGGTGTTTGAAAACCTTTCAAATCATTTTGTTGTGAATAATTACAAAATTATTTTGGGTCCTTGAATAGGTATTAGATATATTTAAAGCACATGAAGCCCTCTGATCAAACTCAATTCAAATTAAAGGGTGAACACCTTTAAAATTCTTTTGTTGTGAATAATTACCAAATATTTTTGAGTCCTTGAATAGTATTAGATATATTTAAAGCACATGAAGCCCTTGGATCAAACTCAATTCAAACAAGGGTAAAACCATCATAGTCTCTTAGGCGATTTGTGGTGTATGAACACCTTTTAAATCATTTTTTGTGCTTAATTACCAAATATTTTTTTACTCCTGTGAATTGGTGTTAGGTGGTATATTTTAATCATAGAAAAAATTGGATCAAACTTATTTCAAATCAAAGCGTAAAACTGTCATAGTCTCTTAAGCAATTTGTGGTGTATGAACACCTTTTAAATCATTTTGTTGTGAATAATTACTAAATATTTTTGAGTCTTTCAATAGGTATTAGATATATTTAAAGCATATGAAGCCCTTGGATTAAACTTATTTCATATCGAAGGGTAAAACGGTCATAGTCTCTTAGGCGATTTATGGTGTATGAAAACCTTTCAAATCATTTTGTTGTGAATAATTACCAAATTATTTTGAGTCCTTGAATAGGTATTAGATACATTTAAAGCATATGAAGCACTTTGATCAAACTCAATTCAAATTAAAGGGTGAACACATTTCAAATTCTTTTGTTGTGAATCATTACCAAATATTTTTGAGTCCTTGAATAGGTATTAGATATATTTAAAGCGTATGAAGGCCTTGGATCAAACTTAATTCAAATCAAAGGGTAAAATTGTCTAGTCTCTTATGCGATTTGTGGTTAATGAACACCTTTCAAATCATTTTAGTGGGAATAATTACCAAATATTTTTGAGTCCTTAAATAGGTACTAGTTATATCTAAAGCATATGAAGCCCTTGGATCAAACTCAATTCAAATCAAATGGTAAAACCGTCATTGTCTCTTAGGCGATTTGTGGTGTATGAACACCTTTCAAATCATTTTGGTGCTTAATTACCAAATATTTTTGACTCCTTGAATTGGTATTAGGTATATTTCAATCATATGAAACACTTGGATCAAACTTATTTCAAATAAAAGGGTAAAACCGTCATAGTCTCTTAGGCCAATTGTGGTGTGTGAACAACTTTCAAATCATTTTATTGTGAATAATTACCAAATATTTTTGAGTCCTTAAATAGGTATTAGATTTATTTAAAGCATATGAATCCCTTGGATCAAACTCAATATAAATCAAAGGGTAAATACGCATAGTCTCGTAGGAGAATTCTGGTATATGAACACCTTTCAAATCATTTTCGTGCTTAATCACCAAATATTTTTGACTCCTTGAATAGGTATTAAATATATTTCAATCGATGAAGCACTTGCCGATTGAAATTATTTCATATCAAAGGTTAAAACCGTTGTAGTCTCTTAGGCGATTTGTGGTGTATGAACACCTTTCAAATCAATTAGTTGTGAATAATTACCAAATTATTTTGGGTCCTTGAATAGGTATTAGATATATTTAAAGCACATGAAGCCCTTTGATCAAACTCAATTCAAATTAAAGGGTGAACACCTTTAAAATTCTTTTTGTTGTGAATAATTACCAAATATTTTTGAGTCCTTGAATAGGTATTAGATATATTTAAAGCACATGAAGCCCATGGATCAAAGTCAATTCAAATCAAAGGGTAAAACCATCATAGTCTCTTAGGCGATTTGTGGTGTATGAACACCTTTTAAATCATTTTTTGTGCTTAATTACCAAATATTTTTTACTCCTGTGAATTGGTGTTTGGTATATTTTAATCATAGAAAAATTGGATCAAACTTATTTCAAATCAAAGGGTAAAACCGTCATAGTCTCTTAAGCAATTTGTGGTGTATGAACACCTTTTAAATCATTTTGTTGTGAATAATTACTAAATATTTTTGAGTCTTTCAATAGGTATTAGATATATTTAAAGCATATGAAGCCCTTGGATTAAACTTATTTCATATCAAAGGGTAAAACGGTCATAGTCTCTTAGGCGATTTATGGTGTATGAAAACTTTTCAAATCATTTTGTTGTGAATAATTACCAAATTATTTTGAGTCCTTGAATAGGTATTAGATACATTTAAAGCATATGAAGCACTTTGATCAAACTCAATTCAAATTAAAGGGTGAACACTTTTCAAATTCTTTTGTTGTGAATCATTACCAAATATTTTTGAGTCCTTGAATAGGTATTAGATATATTTAAAGCGTATGAAGGCCTTGGATCAAACTTAATTCAAATCAAAGAGTAAAATTGTCTAGTCCCTTATGCGATTTGTGGTTAATGAACACCTTTCAAATCATTTTGTTGGGAATAATTACCAACTATTTTTGAGTCCTTAAATAGGTACTAGTTATATTTAAAGCATATGAAGCCCTTGGATCAAACTCAATTCAAATCAAATGGTAAAACCGTCATTGTCTCTTAGGCGATTTGTGGTGTATGAACACCTTTCAAATCATTTTTGGTGCTTAATTACCAAATATTTTTGACTCCTTGAATTGGTATTAGGTATATTTCAATCATATGAAACACTTGGATCAAACTTATTTCAAATAAAAGGGTAAAACCGTCATAGTCTCTTAGGCCAATTGTGGTGTGTGAACAGCTTTCAAATCATTTTATTGTGAATAATTACCAAATATTTTTGAGTCCTTAAATAGGTATTAGATTTATTTAAAGCATATGAATCCCTTGGATCAAACTCAATATAAATCAAAGTGTAAATACGCATAGTCTCGTAGGAGAATTCTGGTATATGAACACCTTTCAAATCATTTTCGTGCTTAATCACCAAATATTTTTGACTCCTTGAATAGGTATTAAATATATTTCAATCATATGAAGCACTTGGATTGAAATTATTTCATATCAAAGGTTAAAACCGTTGTAGTCTCTTAGGCGATTTGTGGTGTATGACAACTTTCAAATTAATTTGTTGTGAATAATTACCAAATTATTTTGAGTCCTTGAATACGTATTAGATTTATTTAAAGAATATGAAGCCCTTTGATCAAACTCAATTCAAATTAAAGGGTAAAACCGTCATAGTCTCTTAGGCGATTTGTGCTGAATGAACACCTTTCAAATTATTAAAGGGGCTTAATTACCAACTATTTTTGACTCCTTGAATATGTATTAGTTATATTTCAATCATATGAAGCTCTTGGATCAAACTTATTTCATACTCAAAGGGTAAAACCGTCATAGTCTCTTAGGCGATATTTGGTGTATGAAAACCTTTCAAATCATTTTGTTGTGAATAATTACCAAATTATTTTGGGTCCTTGAATAGGTATTAGATATATTTAAAGCATATGAAGCCCTTGGATCAAACTTATTTCAAATCAAAGGATAAAACCGTCATAGTCTCTTAGGAAATTTGTGGTGTACGAACACCTTTTAAATCATTTTGTTGTGAATAATTACCAATTTTTTTTGAGTCCTTGAATAGGTATTAGATATATTTAAAGCATATGAGGCCCTTGGATTAAACTTATTTCATATCAAAGGGTAAAACCGTCATAGTCTCTTTGGCGATTTGTGGTGTATGAAAGCCTTTCAAATCATTTTGTTGTGAATAATTACCAAATTATTTTGAGTCCTTGAATAGGAATTAGATATATTTAAAGCATATTAAGCCCTTTGATCAAACTCAATTCAAATTAAAGGGTGAACACTTTTCAAAATCATTTGTTGTGAATAATTACCAAATATTTTTGAGTCCTTGAATAGGTATTAGAGATATTTAAAGCATATGAAGCCCTTGGATCAAACTCAATTCAAATCAAAGGGTAAAAACCATCATAGTGTCTTAGGCGATTTGTGGTGTATGAACACCTTTTAAATCATTTTTGTGCTTATTTTACCAAATATTTTTTACTCCTCTGAATTGATGTTAGGTATATTTCAATCATATGAAAACTTGGATGAAACTTATTTCAAATCAAAGGGTAAAACCGTCATAGTCTCTTAGGCAATTTGTGGTGTATGAACACCTTTTAAATCATTTTGTTGTGAATAATTACCAAATTATTTTGAGTCCTTGAATAGGTATTAGATATATTAAAAGCATATGAAGGCCTTGAATCAAACTTAATTCAAATCAAAAGGTAAAACCGTCATAGTCTCTTAGGCAATTTGTGGTTAATAAACACCTTTTAAATCATTTTGTTGGAAATAATTACCAAATATTTTCGAGTCCTTGAATAGGTCTTAGTTATATTTAAAGCATATGAAGCCCTTGGATCAAACTCAATTCAAATCAAAGGGTAAAACCGTCATAGTGTCTTAAGCGATTTATGGTGTATGAAAACCTTTCAAATCATTTTGTTGTGAATAATTCCAAATATTTCAGTCCTTGAATAAGTATTAGATATATTTAAAGCATATGAAGCCCTCGAATAAAACTCAGTTCAAGTGAAAGGGTAAAACGGCCATAGTCTCTTAGGCGATTTGTGGTGAATGAAAACCTTTCAAATCATTTTGTTGGGAATAATTACCAAATATTTTTGAGTCATTGAATAGTTATTAGATCTTTTTAAAGTATATGAAGTCCTGGGATCAAATTCAAGTCAAATCAAATTGTAAAACCGTCATATTCTCTTATGGGATTTGTGGGGTAATGACCACCTTTCAAATCATTTTTTGTGCTTAATTACCAAATATTTTTGACTCCTTGAATAGGTATTATATGTATTTAAATCATATGAAGCCATTGGATCAAACTTATTTCATATCAATGGGTAAAACCCTCATGGTCTCTTAGGCGATTTGTGGTATATGAAAACCTTTCAAATCATTTTGTTGTGAATAATTACCAAATATTTTTAGTCCTTGAATAAGTATTAGATATATTTAAAGCATATGAAGCCCTTGGATCAAACTCAATTCAAATCAAAGGGTAAAACTGTCATAGTCTCATAGGCGATTGTGGTGTATGAACACCTTTCAATTCATTTTGTTGTGAATAATTACCAAATATTTTTGAGTCTTTGAATAAGTATTAGATATATTTAGAGCATATGAAGCCGTTGGATCAAACTTATTTCATATCAAAGGGTAAAACTTTCATAGTCTTTTAGGCAATTTATGGTGTATGAAAACCATTCAAAACATTTTGTTGTGAATAATTAGCAAATAATTTTGAGTCCTTGAATAGGTATTAGATATATTTAAAGCATATGAAGCCATTGGATCAAACTCAACAAAAATCAAAGGGTAAAACCGTCATAGTCTCTTAGCCGATTTGTGGTGAATGAACACCTTTCAAATCATTCTTTGTGCTTAATTACCATATATTGTTGAGACCTTGAATAGGTATTAGATATATTTCAATCATATGAAGCGCTTGGATCAAACTTATTTCAAATCAAAGGATAAAACCGTCATAGTCTCTTAGGAAATTTGTGGTGTACGAACACCTTTTAAATCATTTTGTTGTGAATAATTACCAATTTTTTTTGAGTCCTTGAATAGGTATTAGATATATTTAAAGCATATGAGGCCCTTGGATTAAACTTATTTCATATCAAAGGGTAAAACCGTCATAGTCTCTTTGGCGATTTGTGGTGTATGAAAGCCTTTCAAATCATTTTGTTGTGAATAATTACCAAATTATTTTGAGTCCTTGAATAGGAATTAGATATATTTAAAGCATATTAAGCCCTTTGATCAAACTCAATTCAAATTAAAGGGTGAACACTTTTCAAAATCATTTGTTGTGAATAATTACCAAATATTTTTGAGTACTTGAATAGGTATTAGAGATATTTAAAGCATATGAAGCCCCTTGGATCAAACTCAATTCAAATCAAAGGGTAAAACCATCATAGTGTCTTAGGCGATTTGTGGTGTATGAACACCTTTTAAATCATTTTTTGTGCTTATTTACCAAATATTTTTTACTCCTCTGAATTGATGTTAGGTATATTTCAATCATATGAAAACTTGGATGAAACTTATTTCAAATCAAAGGGTAAAACCGTCATAGTCTCTTAGGCAATTTGTGGTGTATGAACACCTTTTAAATCATTTTGTTGTGAATAATTACCAAATTATTTTGAGTCCTTGAATAGGTATTAGATATATTAAAAGCATATGAAGGCCTTGGATCAAACTTAATTCAAATCAAAGGGTAAAACCGTCATAGTCTCTTAGGCAATTTGTGGTTAATAAACACCTTTTAAATCATTTTGTTGGAAATAATTACCAAATATTTTCGAGTCCTTGAATAGGTCTTAGTTATATTTAAAGCATATGAAGCCCTTGGATCAAACTCAATTCAAATCAAAGGGTAAAACCGTCATAGTGTCTTAAGCGATTTATGGTGTATGAAAACCTTTCAAATCATTTTGTTGTGAATAATTCCAAATATTTCAGTCCTTGAATAAGTATTAGATATATTTAAAGCATATGAAGCCCTCGAATAAAACTCAGTTCAAGTGAAAGGGTAAAACGGCCATAGTCTCTTAGGCGATTTGTGGTGAATGAAAACCTTTCAAATCATTTTGTTGGGAATAATTACCAAATATTTTTGAGTCATTGAATAGTTATTAGATCTTTTTAAAGTATATGAAGTCCTTGGATCAAATTCAAGTCAAATCAAATTGTAAAACCGTCATATTCTCTTATGGGATTTGGGGGGTATGACCACCTTTCAAATCATTTTTTGTGCTTAATTACCAAATATTTTTGACTCCTTGAATAGGTATTATATGTATTTAAATCATATGAAGCCATTGGATCAAACTTATTTCATATCAATGGGTAAAACCCTCATGGTCTCTTAGGCGATTTGTGGTATATGAAAACCTTTCAAATCATTTTGTTGTGAATAATTACCAAATATTTTTAGTCCTTGAATAAGTATTAGATATATTTAAAGCATATGAAGCCCTTGGATCAAACTCAATTCAAATCAAAGGGTAAAACTGTCATAGTCTCATAGGCGATTGTGGTGTATGAACACCTTTCAATTCATTTTGTTGTGAATAATTACCAAATATTTTTGAGTCTTTGAATAAGTATTAGATATATTTAGAGCATATGAAGCCGTTGGATCAAACTTATTTCATATCAAAGGGTAAAACTTTCATAGTCTTTTAGGCAATTTATGGTGTATGAAAACCATTCAAAACATTTTGTTGTGAATAATTAGCAAATAATTTTGAGTCCTTGAATAGGTATTAGATATATTTAAAGCATATGAAGCCATTGGATCAAACTCAACAAAAATCAAAGGGTAAAACCGTCATAGTCTCTTAGCCGATTTGTGGTGAATGAACACCTTTCAAATCATTCTTTGTGCTTAATTACCATATATTGTTGAGACCTTGAATAGGTATTAGATATATTTCAATCATATGAAGCGCTTGGAACAAACTTATTTCATATCAAAGGGAAAAACTGTCATAGGCTCTTAAGCGATTTTTGGGGTATAAAAACCTTTCAAATCAGTTTGTTGTGATTAATTACCAAATTTCTCGAGTCATCTAATAGATATTAGATATATTAAAAGCATATGAAGCCCTTGGATTAAACTCAATTCAAATCAAAGGGTAAAACTGTTATAGTCTCAGCGATTTTTTGTGTATGAACACCTTTCAAATCATCTTTTGTTCTTAATTACAAAATATTTTTGACTCTTTGAATTGGTATTAGGTATATTTAAATCATATGAAGCCCTTGGATCAAATATATTTCAAATCAAAGGGTAAATCCGTCAGAGTCTCTAATGCGATTTGTGGTGTATGAACATTATTCGAATCATTTTGTTGTGAATAATTACCAAATATTTTTGAGTCTGTGAATAGGTTTAATATATATTTAAGAATATGAAGCCCTTGGATCAAACTCAATTCAAATCAAAGGATAAAACCGTCATAGTCTCTTAGGCGATTTATGGTGTATGAAAACCTTTCAAATCATTTTGTTGTGAATAATTACCAAATATTTTTGAGTCCTTGAATAAGTATTAGATATATTTAAAGCATATGAAGCCCTTGGATCAAACTCAATTCAAATCAAAGGGTAAAACTGTCGTAGTCTCTTAGGCGATTTTTTGTGTATGAACACCTTTCAAATCATTTTTTGTTCTTAATTACAAAATATTTTTGACTCCTTGAATTGGTATTAGGTATATTTCAATCATATGAAGCCCTTGGATCAAACTTATTTCAAATCAAAGGGTAAATCCGTCAGAGTCTCTTAGGCGATTTGTGGTGTATGAACATTTTTCGAATGATTTTGTTGTGAATAATTACCAAATATTTTTGAGTCCGTGAATAGGTTTTAGATATTATTAAGCATATGAAGCCCTTGGATCAAACTCAATTCAAATTAAAGGGTAAAACCATCATAGTCTCTTAGGCGATTTATGGTGAATGAACACCTTTTACCAACATTTTTGACTCCTTGAATAGGCATTAGATATATTTCAATCATATGAAGCCCTTGGATCAAACATATCTCATATCAAAGGGTCAAACAGTCATAGTCTCTTAGGCGATTTGTGGTGTATAAAAACTTTTCAAATCATTTTGTTGTGAATACTTACCAAATATTTTTGAGTCCTTGAATAGGTATTAGATATATTTAAAGCATATGAATCCCTTGGATCAAACTTAATTCAATCAAAGGATAAAACCGGTATAGTCTCTTTGGCGATTTTTGGTCTATAAACACCTTTCAAATCCTTTTATGTGCTTAATTTCCAAATATTTTTGACTCCTTGAATTGGTATTAGGTATATTTCAATCATATTAAGCCCCATGATCAAACTTATTTCAAATCAAAGGGTAAAACCGTCATAGTGTCTTAGGCGATTTGTGGTGTATGAACACCTTTTGAATCATTTTGTAATTACCAAATATTTTCGATTCCTTGAATTGATATTAGGTATATTGCAATCATATGAAGCCCTTGGATTAAACTTATTTCAAAACAAACGGTAAAACCGTCATAGTGTCTTAGGCGATTTGTGGTGTATGAACACCTTTCAAATCATTTTGATGTGAATAATTACCAAATATTTTTGACTCCTTGAATTGGTATTAGGTATATTTCAATCATATTAATCCCCTTGATCAAACTTATATCAAATCAAAGGGTAAATTTGTCAGAGTCTTTTAGGCTATTTGTGGTGTATGAACATCTTTCGAATCTGTTTGTTGTGAATAATTACAAAATATTTTTGAGTCCGTGAATAGGTTTTAGATATATTTAAGCATATGAAGCCCTTGGATTTAACTCAATTCAAATTAAAGGGTAAAACCATCGGAGTCTCTTAGGCGATTTGTGGTGAATGAACACCTTTCAAATTATTTTTGGTGCTTAATTACCATATATTTTTGACTCCTTGGATAGGTATTAGATATATTTTGATCATATAAAGTGCTTGGATCAAACTTATTTCATATCAAAGGGTAAAACCGTCATAGCCTCTTTGGCGATTTGTGGTTTATGAAAACCTTTCAATTCATTTGTTGTGAATAATTACCGAATATTTTTGAGTCTTTGAGTAGGTATTTGTTATATTTAAAGCATATGAAGACCTTGGATAAAACTCAATTTAAATCAAAGTGTAAAAACGTTAAAGTCTCTTAGGCGATTTGTGGTGAATGAACACCTTTCAAATCATTTTGTTGGGAATAATTACCAGATGTTTTTGAGTCCTTGAATAGGTATTAGATCTTTTGAAAGCATATGAAGTCCTTGGATCAAACACAATTCAAATCAAAGGGTAAAACTGTTGTAGTCTCTTAGGGGATTTATGGTGTATGAACACCTTTCAAATCATTTTTGTGCTTAATTACAAAATATTTTGACTCCTTGAATAGGTATTAGATATATTTAAATCATATGAAGCCATTGGATCAAACTTAGTCATATCAAAGGGTAAACCCCTCATAGTCTCTTAGGCGATTTGTGGTGTATGAAAACCTTTAAATCAATTTGTTGTAAATAATTACCAAATATTTTTATTACTTGAATAGGTATTCGATATATTTAAAGCATATGAAGCCCTTGGATCAAACTCAATTCTAATCAAAGGGTAAAACCGTCATAGTCTCTTAGGCGATGTTTGGTGCATGAAAACCTTTCAGATTCTTTTGTTGTGAATAATTACCAAATATTTTTGAGTCATTGAATAGGTATTAGATATATTTAAGCATATGAAGCCCTTGGATTAAACTCAATTCAAATTAAAGGGTAAAACCATCATAGTCTCTTCAGCGATTTGTGGTGTATAAAAACCTTTCAAATCATTTTGTTGTCAATAATTACCAAATATTTTTGAGTCCTTGAATAGGTATTAGATATATTTAAAGCATATGAATCCCTTGGATCAAACTTAATTCAATCAGAGGATAAAACCGGTATAGTCTCTTAGGCGACTTTTAGTGTATAAACACCTTTCAAATCCTTTTCTGTGCTTAATTACCAAATATTTTTGACTCCTTGAATTCGTATTAGGTATATTTCAATCATATTAAGCCCCTTGATCAAACTTATTTCAAATCAAATGGTAAAACCGTCATAGTCGCTTAGGCGATTGGTGGTGTATGAACAGCTTTCAAATCATTTTGTTGTGAATAATTACCAAATATTTTTGTGTCCTTGAATAGTTATTAGATATATTTGAAGCATATGAAGCCCTTTGATCAAACTCAATTCAAATAAAGTTGTAAAACCGTCATAGTATCTTAGGCGATGTTTGGTGCATGAACACCTTTCAGATTCTTTGATTGTGAATAATTACCAAATATTTTTGTGTCCTTGAATAGGTATTGGACATATTTAATCATATGAAGCCCTTGGATCAAACTCAATTCAAATTAAAGGGTAAAACCATCATAGTCTCTTAGGCGATTTGTGGTGTATGAAGACCTTTCAAATCATTTTGTTTTTAATAATTACCAAATATTTTTGAGTCTTTGAATGGTATTAGATATATTTAGAGCATATGAAGACGTTGGATCAAAATTATTTCATATCAAAGGGTAAACCGTCATAGTCTCTTAGGAGATTTATGGTTCATGAAAACCTTTTAAATCATTTTGTTGTGAATAATTAACAAATATTTGTGAGTCCTTGAATAGGTATCAGATATATTTAAAGCATATGAAGTCCTCGGATAAAACTCAGTTCAAGTCAAAGGGTAAAACCATCATAGTCTCTTAGGCGGTTTGTGGTGAATGAAAACCTTTCAAATCATTTTGTTGGGAATAATTACCAAATATTTTTGAGTCCTTGAATAGTTATTAGATCTTTTTAAAGCATATGAAGTCCTTGGGTCAAACTCAATGCAAATCAAAGGGTAAAACCCTCATATTCTCTTATGGGATTTGTGGGGTATGAACACCTTTCAAATCATTTTTTGTGCTTAATTACCAAATATTTTTGAGTCCTTGAATAGGTATTAGATGTATTTAAATCATATGAAGCCATTGGATCAAACTTATTTCATATCAATGGGTAAAACCCTCATAGTCTCGTAGGCGATTTGTGGTATATGAAAACTTTTCAAATCATTTTGTTGTGAATAATTACCAAATATTTTTAGTCCTTGAATAAGTATTAGATATATTTAAAGCATATGACGCCCTTGGATCAAACTCAATTCAAATCAATGGGTAAAACCGTCATAGTCTCTTAGGCGATTTGTGGTGAATGAACACCTTTCAAATCATTTTTTGTGTTTAATTACCATATATTTTTGACTCCTTGGATAGGTATTAGATATATTTCTTTCATATATAGCCCTTGGATCAAACTTATATCATATCGAAGCGTAAAACCGACATAGTCTCTTAGGCGATTTGTGGTGTATGAACACCTTTCAATTCATTTTGTTGTGAATAATTACCAAATATTTTTGAGTCTTTGAATAAGTATTAGATATATTTAGACCATATGAAGCCGTTGGATCAAACTTATTTCATATCAAAGGGTAAAACTATCATAGTCTTTTAGGCAATTTATGGTGTATGAAAACCTTTCAAATCATTTTGTTGTGAATAATTAGTAAATATTTTTGAGTCCTTGAATAGGTATTAGATATATTTAAAGCATATGAAACCCTTGGATCATACTCAATAAAGATCAAAGGGTAAAACCGTCATAGTCTCTTAGCCGATTTGTGGTGAATGAACACCTTTCAAATCATTCCTTGTGCTTAATTACCATATATTGTTTCTTGAATAAAAAATGTTAGGTAATTAAGCACAAAAAATGACTTGAGAAGGGTGTTCATTCACCATAAATCGCCTAAGAGACTATGATGGTTTTACCTTTGGCCCTTTAAGTCGAAGGGTCTTGAGTTTTATCCAAGGGCTTCATATGCTAAAATATCTTAAACCTATTCACAGACTCAAAAATATTTGGTAATTATTCACAACAAAAAGATTCGAAAAATGTTCATACACCACAAATGCGCCTAAGAGACTCTGACGGATTTACCCTTTGATTTGAGATAAGTTTGATCCAAGGGCTTTATATGATTGAAATATACCTAATACCAATTCAGAGGACTCAAAAATATTTTGTAATTAAGAACAAAAAATGATTTGAAAGTGGTGTTTCATACACAAAATACGCCTAAGAGACTACGACAGTTTTACCCTTTGATTTGAATTGAGTTTGATCCAAGGGCTTCATATGCTTTAAATATATCTAATACTTATTCAACGACTCAAAAATATTTGGTAATTATTCACAACAAAATGATTTGAAGGGTTTTCATACACCATAAATCGCCTAAGAGACTATGACGGTTTTTACCCTTGATTTGAATTTGATCCAAGGGCCCCATATGCTTAAATATATCTTAAACCTATTTTCACAGACTCAAAAATATTTGGTAATTCTATTCACAACAAAATGATTCGAAAAATGTTCATACACCACAAATCGCATAAGAGACTTCGACAGATTTTACCCTTTTGATTTGAAATAAGTTTGATCCAAGGGGCTTCATATGATTTAAATATCTCCAATACCAATTCAAGGAGTCAAAAATATTTTGTAATTAAGAACAAAATATGATTTGAAAGGTGTTCATACACAAAAAATCGCTGAGACTGTGATCAGCTTTACCCCTTTGATTTGAATTGAGTTTGATCCAAAGGGCTTCATATGCTTTTAATATATCTAATACCTATTCGATGACTCGAAAAATTTGGTAATTAATCACAAAAAAATGATTTGAAGGGTTTTCATATACCCCAAAAATCGTAAGGGGGGCCTATGACCAGTTTGCTTTGATATGAAATAAGTTTGTTCCAAGCGCTTCAATCATATGAAGCCCTTGGATCAAGCATATCTCATATCAAAGGGTCAAACAGTCATAGTCTCTTAGGCGATTTGTGGTGTATAAAAACTTTTCAAATCATTTTGTTGTGAATACTTACCAAATATTTTTGAGTCCTTGAGTAGGTATTAGATATATTTAAAGCATATGAATCCCTTGGATCAAAATTAATTCAATCAAAGGATAAAACCGGTATAGTCTCTTTGGCGATTTTTGGTCTATAAACACCTTTCAAATCCTTTTATGTGCTTAATTTCCAAATATTTTTGACTCCTTGAATTGGTATTAGGTATATTTCAATCATATTATGCCCCATGATCAAACTTATTTCAAATCAAAGGGTAAAACCGTCATAGTGTCTTAGGCGATTTGTGGTGTATGAACACCTTTTGAATCATTTTGTAATTACCAAATAATTTTGATTCCTTGAATTGATATTAGGTATATTGCAATCATATGAAGCCCTTGGATCAAACTTATTTCAAAACAAACGATAAAACCGTCATAGTGTCTTAGGCGATTTGTGGTGTATGAACACCTTTCAAATCATTTTGATGTGAATAATTACCAAATATTTTTGACTCCTTGAATTGGTATTAGGTATATTTCAATCATATTAAGCCCCTTAATCAAACTTATTTCAAATCAAAGGGTAAAGCTGTCAGAGTCTTTTAGGCTATTTGTGGTGTATGAACATCTTTCGAATCTGTTTGTTGTGAATAATTACCAAATATTTTTGGCTCCGTGAATAGGTTTTAGATATATTTAAGCATATTAAGCACTTGGATTTAACTCAATTCAAATTAAAGGGTAAAACCATCGGAGTCTCTAAGGCGATTTATGGTGAATGAACACCTTTCAAATTATATTTGGTGCTTAATTACCATATATTTTTGACTCCTTGGATAGGTATTAGATATATTTTGATCATATAAAGCACTTGGATCAAACTTATTTCATATCAAAGGGTAAAACCGTCATAGCCTCTTAGGCGATTTGTGGTGTATGAAAACCTTTCAATTCATTTTGTTGTGAATAATTACCGAATATTTTTGAGTCTTTGAGTAGGTATTTGTTATATTTAAAGCATATGAAGCCCTTGGATAAAACTCAATTTAAATTAAAGTGTAAAAACGTTATAGTCTCTTAGGCGATTTGTGGTGAATGAACACCTTTCAAATCATTTTGTTGGGAATAATTACCAGATGTTTTTGAGTCCTTGAATAGGTATTAGATATTTTGAAAGCATATGAAGTCCTTGGATCAAACACAATTCAAATCAAAGTGTAAAACTGTCGTAGTCTCTTAGGGGATTTGTGGTGTATGAACACCTTTCAAATCATTTTTGTGCTTAATTACAAAATATTTTTACTCCTTGAATAGGTATTAGATATATTTAAGTCATATGAATCCATTGGATCAAACTTATTCATATCAAAGGGTAAACCCCTCATAGTCTCTTAGGCGATTTGTGGTGTATGAAAACCTTTAAATCAATTTGTTGTAAATAATTACCAAATATTTTTAGTCCTTGAATAGGTATTCGATATATTTAAAGCATATGAAGTCCTTGGATCAAACTCAATTCAAATCAAAGGGTAAAACCGTCATAGTCTCTTAGGCGATTTGTGGTGTATGAAAACCTTTAAATCAATTTGTTGTAAATAATTACCAAATATTTTTATTACTTGAATAGGTATTCGATATATTTAAAGCGTATGAAGCCCTTGGATCAAACTCAATTCTAATCAAAGGGTAAAACTGTCATAGTCTCTTAGGCGATGTTTGGTGCATGAAAACCTTTCAGATTCTTTTGTGGTGAATAATTACCAAATATTTTTGAGTCATTGAATAGGTATTAGATATATTTAAGCATATGAAGCCCTTGGATCAAACTCAATTCAAATTAAAGGGTAAAACCATCATAGTCTCTTAAGCGATTTGTGGTGTATAAAAACCTTTCAAATCATTTTGTTGTGAATAATTACCAAATATTTTTGAGTCCTTGAATAGGTATTAGATATATTTAAAGCATATGAATCCCTTGGATCAAAATTAATTCAATCAGAGGATAAAACCGGTATAGTCTCTTAGGCGACTTTTAGTGTATAAACACCTTTCAAATCCTTTTCTGTGCTTAATTACCAAATATTTTTGACTCCTTGAATTCGTATTAGGTATATTTCAATCATATTAAGCCCCTTGATCAAACTAATTTCAAATCAAATGGTAAAACCGTCATAGTCGCTTAGGCGATTGTTGGTGTATGAACACCTTTCAAATCATTTTGTTGTGAATAGTTACCAAATATTTTTGTATCCTTGAATAGGTATTAGATATATTTAAAGCATATGAAGCCCTTTGATCAAACTCAATTCAAATAAAGTTGTAAAACCGTCATAGTATCTTAGGCGATGTTTGGTGCATGAACACCTTTCAGATTCTTTTATTGTGAATAATTACCAAATATTTTTGAGTCCTTGAATAGGTATTAGATATATTTAAAGTATATGAAGCCCTTGGATCAAACTCAATTCAAAATAAAGGATAGAACCGTCATAGTCTATTATGCGATTTGTTGTTTATGAACACCTTTCCAATCATTTTTTTGTGATTAATTACCAAATATTTTGACTCCTTGAATTGGTATTAGGTATATTTCAATCATATGAAACACTTGGAGCAAACTTATTTCAAATCAAAGGGTAAAACCGTCATAGAGTCTTAGGCGATTTGTGGTGTATAAACAACTTTCAAATCATTTTGTTGTGAATATATACCAAATATTTTTTGAGTCCTTAAATAGGTATTAGATATATTTAAAGCATATGAAGCCCTTTGATCAAACTTATTTCATATCAAAGGGTCAAACCATCATAGTCTGTTAGGCGATTAATGGTGTATGAAAACCTTTCAAATAATTTTGTTGTGAATAATTACCAAATATTTTTGAGTCCTTGAATAGGTATTAGATATATTTAAAGCATATTAATCCCTTGGATCAAACTTAATTCAAATCAAATGGCAAAAACCGTCATAGTCTCTTAGGCGATTTGTGGAGAATGAACACCTTTCAAATCATTTATTACGAAATAATTACCAAATATTTTTGAGATCCTTGAATAGGTATTAGTTATATTTAAATCACATGAAGCCCTTGGATCAAAGTCAATTCAATTCAAAGGGTAAAACCGTCGCAGTCTCTTAGGCAATTTATGCTGAATGAACACCTTTCAAATAATTTTTTGTGCTTAATTACCATCTTTTTTTGACTCCTTGGATAGGTATTAGATATATTTCAATCATATGAAGCGGTTGGATCAAACTTATTTCATATCAAAGGGTAAAACCGTGATAGTCTCTTAGGCGATTTGTCGTGTATGAAAATCTTTCAAATCAATTTGTTGTGATTAATTACCAAATATATTTGAATCATTGAATAGGTATTAGATATATTAAAAATATATGCAGCCCTTGGATCAAACTCAATTCAAATCAAAGGGTAAAGCCGACGTTGTCTCTTAGGCGATTTTGTGGTGTATGAACACCTGTCAAATCATTTTTTGTGCTTAATTACAAAATATTTTTGACTCCTTGAATTTATATTAGGTATATTTCAATCAAATGAAGTCCTTGGATCAAACTTATTTCAAATCAAAGGGTAAAACCGTCATAGTTTCTTAGGCAATTTATGGTGTATGAACATCTTTCGAATCATTTTGTTGTGAATAATTACCAAATATTTTTGAGTCCATGAATAGGTATTAGATATATTTAGAGCATATGAATCCCTTGGATAAAATATATTTCATATCAAAGGGTAAAACCGTCATAGACTCTTAGGCGATTTATGATGTATGAAAAACTTAGAAATCATTTTGTTGTGAATAATTAGCATATATTTTTGAGTCCTTGAATAGGTATTAGATATATTTAAAGCAGATGAAGCTCTTGGATAAAACTTAATTCAAATCAAAGGGCAAAACCATCATAGTCTCTTAGGCGACTTGTGGTGAATGAACACCTTTCAAATAATTTGGTTGGGAATAATTACCAAATATTTTTGAGTCCTTGAATAGGTATTACATCTTTTTAGAGCATATGAATTCCTAGGATCAAATTCAATTCAAATCAAAGGGTAAAACCGTCATAGTCTCTTAGGGGATTTGTGGTGTATGAACACCTTTAAAATAATTTTTAGTGATAAATTACCAAATATTTTTGAGTCCTTGAATAGGTATTAGATCTTTTAAAAATATATGAAGCTCTTGGATCAAACTTATTTCATATCAAAGGGTAAAACCCTCATAGTCTCTTAGGCGATTTGATGTGTATGAAAACCATTCAAATCATTTTGTTGTGAATAATTACCAACCAATTTTATTCCTTGAATAAGTATTAGATATATTTAAATCATATGAAGCCCTTGGATCAAACTCAATTCCAATCAAAGGGTAAAACAGTCATAGTCTCTAAGGCGATTTGTGGTGAATGAACACCTTTGAAATCATTCTTTGTGCTTAATTACCATATATTTTTGACTCCTTGAATATGTATTAGATATATTTCAATCATATGAAGCTCTTAGATCAAACTTATTTCATATCAAAGGGTAAAACCGTCATAGTCTCTTAGGCGATTTATGGTGTATGAAAACCTTTCAAATCATTTTGTTGTGAATAATTACCAAATATTTTTGAGTCCTTGAATAAGTATTAGATATATTTAAAGCATATGAAGCCCTTGGATCAAACTCCATTCAAATCAAAGGGTAAAACTGTCGTAGTCTCTTAGGCGATTTTTTGTGTATGAACACCTTTCAAATCATTTTTTGTTCTTAATTACAAAATATTTTTGACTCCTTGAATTGGTATTAGGTATATTTCAATCATATAAAGCCCTTGGATCAAACTTATCTCAAATCAAAGGGTAAATCCGTCAGAGTCTCTTAGGCGATTTGTGGTGTATGAACATTTTTCGAATCATTTTGTTGTGAATAATTACCAAATATTTTTGAGTCTGTGAATAGGTTTAAGATATTATTAAGCATATGAAGCCCTTGGATAAAACTCAATTCAAATTAAAGGGTAAAACCATCATAGTCTCTTAGGCGATTTATGGTGAATGAACACCTTTCAAGTCATTTTTTGTGCTTAATTACCTAACATTTTTTACTCCTTGAATAGGCATTAGATATATTTCAATCATATGAAGCCCTTGGATCAAGCATATCTCATATCAAAGGGTCAAACAGTCATAGTCTCTTAGGCGATTTTTGGTGTATAAAAACTTTTCAAATCATTTTGTTGTGAATACTTACCAAATATTTTTGAGTCCTTGAATAGGTATTAGATATATTTAAAGCATATGAATCCCTTGGATCAAAATTAATTCAATCAAAGGATAAAACCGGTATAGTCTCTTTGGCGATTTTTGGTCTATAAACACCTTTCAAATCCTTTTATGTGCTTAATTTCCAAATATTTTTGACTCCTTGAATTGGTATTAGGTATATTTCAATCATATTATGCCCCATGATCAAACTTATTTCAAATCAAAGGGTAAAACCGTCATAGTGTCTTAGGCGATTTGTGGTGTATGAACACCTTTTGAATCATTTTGTAATTACCAAATAATTTTGATTCCTTGAATTGATATTAGGTATATTGCAATCATATGAAGCCCTTGGATCAAACTTATTTCAAAACAAACGATAAAACCGTCATAGTGTCTTAGGCGATTTGTGGTGTATGAACACCTTTCAAATCATTTTGATGTGAATAATTACCAAATATTTTTGACTCCTTGAATTGGTATTAGGTATATTTCAATCATATTAAGCCCCTTAATCAAACTTATTTCAAATCAAAGGGTAAAGCTGTCATAGTCTTTTAGGCTATTTGTGGTGTATGAACATCTTTCGAATCTGTTTGTTGTGAATAATTACCAAATATTTTTGGCTCCGTGAATAGGTTTTAGATATATTTAAGCATATTAAGCACTTGGATTTAACTCAATTCAAATTAAAGGGTAAAACCATCGGAGTCTCTTAGGCGATTTGTGGTGAATGAACACCTTTCAAATTATATTTGGTGCTTAATTACCATATATTTTTGACTCCTTGGATAGGTATTAGATATATTTTGATCATATAAAGCGCTTGGATCAAACTTATTTCATATCAAAGGGTAAAACCGTCATAGCCTCTTAGGCGATTTGTGGTGTATGAAAACCTTTCAATTCATTTTGTTGTGAATAATTACCGAATATTTTTGAGTCTTTGAGTAGGTATTTGTTATATTTAAAGCATATGAAGCCCTTGGATAAAACTCAATTTAAATTAAAGTGTAAAAACGTCATAGTCTCTTAGGCGATTTGTGGTGAATGAACACCTTTCAAATCATTTTGTTGGGAATAATTACCAGATATTTTTGAGTCCTTGAATAGGTATTAGATATTTTGAAAGCATATGAAGTCCTTGGATCAAACACAATTCAAATCAAAGGGTAAAACTGTCGTAGTCTCTTAGGGGATTTGTGGTGTATGAACACCTTTCAAATCATTTTTGTGCTTAATTACAAAATATTTTTACTCCTTGAATAGGTATTAGATATATTTAAGTCATATGAATCCATTGGATCAAACTTATTCATATCAAAGGGTAAACCCCTCATAGTCTCTTAGGCGATTTGTGGTGTATGAAAACCTTTAAATCAATTTGTTGTAAATAATTACCAAATATTTTTAGTCCTTGAATAGGTATTCGATATATTTAAAGCATATGAAGTCCTTGGATCAAACTCAATTCAAATCAAAGGGTAAAACCGTCATAGTCTCTTAGGCGATGTTTGGTGCATGAAAACCTTTCAGATTCTTTTGTTGTGAATAATTACCAAATATTTTTGAGTCATTGAATAGGTATTAGATATATTTAAGCATATGAAGCCCTTGGATCAAACTCAATTCAAATTAAAGGGTAAAACCATCATAGTCTCTTAAGCGATTTGTGGTGTATAAAAACCTTTCAAATCATTTTGTTGTGAATAATTACCAAATATTTTTGAGTCCTTGAATAGGTATTAGATATATTTAAAGCATATGAATCCCTTGGATCAAACTTAATTCAATCAGAGGATAAAACCGGTATAGTCTCTTAGGCGATTTTTAGTGTATAAACACCTTTCAAATCCTTTTCTGTGCTTAATTACCAAATATTTTTGACTCCTTGAATTCGTATTAGGTATATTTCAATCATATTAAGCCCCTTGATCAAACTAATTTCAAATCAAATGGTAAAACCGTCATAGTCGCTTAGGCGATTGTTGGTGTATGAACACCTTTCAAATCATTTTGTTGTGAATAGTTACCAAATATTTTTGTATCCTTGAATAGGTATTAGATATATTTAAAGCATATGAAGCCCTTTGATCAAACTCAATTCAAATAAAGTTGTAAAACCGTCATAGTATCTTAGGCGATGTTTGGTGCATGAACACCTTTCAGATTCTTTTATTGTGAATAATTACCAAATATTTTTGAGTCCTTGAATAGGTATTTGATATATTTAAAGTATATGAAGCCCTTGGATCAAACTCAATTCAAAATAAAGGATAGAACCGTCATAGTCTATTATGCGATTTGTTGTTTATGAACACCTTTCCAATCATTTTTTTGTGATTAATTACCAAATATTTTGACTCCTTGAATTGGTATTAGGTATATTTCAATCATATGAAACACTTGGAGCAAACTTATTTCAAATCAAAGGGTAAAACCGTCATAGTCTCTTAGGCGATTTGTGGTGTATAAACAACTTTCAAATCATTTTGTTGTGAATATATACCAAATATTTTTGAGTCCTTAAATAGGTATTAGATATATTTAAAGCATATGAAGCCCTTTGATCAAACTTATTTCATATCAAAGGGTCAAACCATCATAGTCTGTTAGGCGATTAATGGTGTATGAAAACCTTTCAAATAATTTTGTTGTGAATAATTACCAAATATTTTTGAGTCCTTGAATAGGTATTAGATATATTTAAAGCATATTAAGCCCTTGGATCAAACTTAATTCAAATCAAATGGGGCAAACCGTCATAGTCTCTTAGGCGATTTGTGGAGAATGAACACCTTTCAAATCATTTTTTACGGAATAATTACCAAATATTTTTGAGATCCTTGAATAGGTATTAGTTATATTTAAATCACATGAAGCCCTTGGATCAAAGTGAATTCAATTCAAAGGGGTAAAACCGTCGCAGTCTCTTAGGCAATTTATGTTGAATGAACACCTTTCAAATAATTTTTTGTGCTTAATTACCATCTTTTTTTGACTCCTTGGATAGGTATTAGATATATTTCAATCATATGAAGCGGTTGGATCAAACTTATTTCATATCAAAGGGTAAAACCGTGATAGTCTCTTAGGCGATTTGTCGTGTATGAAAATCTTTCAAATCAATTTGTTGTGATTAATTACCAAATATATTTGAATCATTGAATAGGTATTAGATATATTAAAAATATATGCAGCCCTTGGATCAAACTCAATTCAAATCAAAGGGTAAAGCCGACGTTGTCTCTTAGGCGATTTTGTGGTGTATGAACACCTGTCAAATCATCATTTTTTGTGCTTAATTACAAAATATTTTTGACTCCTTGAATTTATATTAGGTATATTTCAATCAAATGAAGCCCTTGGATCAAACTTATTTCAAATCAAAGGGTAAAACCGTCATAGTTTCTTAGGCAATTTATGGTGTATGAACATCTTTCGAATCATTTTGTTGTGAATAATTACCAAATATTTTTGAGTCCATGAATAGGTATTAGATATATTTAGGAGCATATGAATCCCTTGGATAAAATATATTTCATATCAAAGGGTAAAACCGTCATAGACTCTTAGGCGATTTATGATGTATGAAAAACTTAGAAATCATTTTGTTGTGAATAATTACCAAATATTTTTGAGTCCTTGAATAGGTATTAGATATATTTAAAGCAGATGAAGCTCTTGGATAAAACTTAATTCAAATCAAAGGGCAAAACCATCATAGTCTCTTAGGCGACTTGTGGTGAATGAACACCTTTCAAATAATTTGGTTGGGAATAATTACCAAATATTTTTGAGTCCTTGAATAGGTATTACATCTTTTTAGAGCATATGAATTCCTAGGATCAAATTCAATTCAAATCAAAGGGTAAAACCGTCATAGTCTCTTAGGGGATTTGTGGTGTATGAACACCTTTAAAATAATTTTTAGTGATTAATTACCAAATATTTTTGACTCCTTGAATAGGTATTAGATCTTTTAAAAGTATATGAAGCTCTTGGATCAAACTTATTTCATATCAAAGGGTAAAACCCTCATAGTCTCTTAGGCGATTTGATGTATATGAAAACCATTCAAATCATTTTGTTGTGAATAATTACCAACCAATTTTATTCCTTGAATAAGTATTAGATATATTTAAATCATATGAAGCCCTTGGATCAAACTCAATTCCAATCAAAGGGTAAAACAGTCATAGTCTCTAAGGCGATTTGTGGTGAATGAACACCTTTGAAATCATTCTTTGTGCTTAATTACCATATATTTTTGACTCCTTGAATATGTATTAGATATATTTCAATCATATGAAGCTCTTAGATCAAACTTATTTCATATCAAAGGGTAAAACCATCATAGTCTCTTAGGTGATTTGTGGTGTATGAAAACTTTTCAAATCATTTTGTTGTGACTAATTACCAAATATTTTTGAGTCGTTGAATACGTGTTAGATATATTAAAAGCATATAAAGCCCTTGGATCAAACTCAATTCAAATCGAAGGGTAAAACTGTCATAGTCTCTTAGGGCAATTTTTGGTGTATGAACACCTTTCAAATCACTTTTTGTTCTTAAGTACAAAATATTTTTGACCCCTTGAATTGGTATTAGGTATATTTCAATCATATGAACCACTTGGATCAAACTTATTTCAAATCAAAGGGTAAACCGTCATAGTCTCTTAGGCGATTTGTGGTGTATGAACACCTTTCGAATCATTTTATTGTGATAATTACCAAATATTTATGAGTCCATGAATAGGTTTTAGAGATATTGAAGCATATGAAGCCCTAGGATCAAACTCAATTCAAATTAAAGGGTAAAACCATCATAGTCTCTTAGGCAATCTATTGTGTATGAAAACCATTCAAATCATTTTGTTGTGAATAATTTCCAAATATTTTTGAGTCCTTGAATAGGTATTAGATATATTTAAGCATATGAAGCCCTTGGATCAAACTCAATTCAAAATAAAGGGTAAAACCGTCACAGTCTATTAGGCGATTTGTGGTGTACGAACACTTTTCAAATTATTTTTTGTGATTAATTACCAAATATTTTGACTACTTGAATTGGTATTAGGTATATTTCAATGATATGAAACACTTGGATCAAACTTATTTTAAATCAAAGGGTAAAACCGTCACAGTCTCTTAGGCGATTTTGTGGTGTATAAACAACTTTCAAATCATTTGTTGTGAATGTATACCAAATATTTTTGAGTCCTTCAGATAGGTATTAGATATATTTAAAGCATATGAAGCCCTTGGATAAAACTTATTTCATATCAAAGGGTCAAACCGTCATAGTCTCTTAGGCGATTTACGGTGTATGAAAACCTTTCAAATCATTTTGTTGTGAATAATTACGAAATATTTTTGAGTCCTTGAATAGGTATTAGATATATTTAAATCATATGAAGCCCTTGGATCAAACTCAATTCAAATTAATCGGTAAAACCATCATAGTCTCTTAGGCGATTTGTGGTGTATGAACACCTTTCAAATATTTTTGAGTCCTTGAATAGGTATTAGATATATTTAGAGCATATGAAGCCCTTGGATAAAACTTATTTCTCATCAAAGGGTAAAATCCTCATAGTCTCTTAGGAGATTAATGGTGTATGAAAACCTTTCAAATCATTTTGTTGTGAATAATTACCAAATATTTTTGAGTCCCTATACAGATATTAGATATATTTAAAGCATATGAAACCCTTGGATCAAACTCAATTAAAATTAAAGGGGTAAAACCGTCACAGTTTATTAGGCGATTTGTAGTGTACGAACACTTTTCAAATCATTTTTTGTGATTAATTACCAAATATTTTGACTCCTTTAATATGTATTAGGTATATTTAAATCATATGAAACACTTGGATCAAACTTATTTCAAATCAAAGGGTAAAACCGTCATAGTCTCTTAGGCGATTTTGTGGTGTATAAACAACTTTCAAATCATTTTGTTGTGAATGTATACCAAATATTTTTGAGTCCTTCAATAGGTATTAGATATATTTAAAGCATATGAATCCCTTAGATAAAACTTATTTCATATCAAAGGGTCAAACCGTCATAGTCTCTTAGACGATTTATGGTGTATGAAAACCTTTCAAATCAATTTGTTGTGAATAATTACGAAATATTTTTGAGTCCTTGAATAGGTATTAGATATATTTAAAGCATATGAAGCACTTTGGATCAAACTTACTTCAAATGAAAGGGTAAAACCATCATAGTCTCTTAGGCAATTTGTGGTGAATGAACACCTTTCAAATCATTTTTTGTGCTTAATTACCATATTTTTTGTGACTCCTTGAAAAAGAATTAGATATATTTAAAGCATATGAAGTGTTTGGATCAAACTCAACTCAAATTAAAGGGTAAAACCGTCATATTCTCTTATGGGATTTGTGGTGTATGAACACCTTTCAAATCATTTTTTATGCTTAATTACTAAATATTTTTGACTCCTTGAATAGGTATTAGATGTGTTTAAATCATATGAAGCCATTGGATCAAACTTATTTCATATCAATGGGTAAAACCCCTCATAGTCTCTTAAGCGATTTGTGGTATATGAAAACCTTTCAAATCATTTTGTTGTGAATAATTACCAAATATTTTTAGTCCTTGAATAAGTATTAGATATATTTAAAGCATATGAAGCCCTTGGATCAAACTCAATTGAAATTAAAGGGTAAAACCGTCGTAATCTGTTGGGCAGATTTGTGGTGTATGAACACCTTTTAATTCATTTTGTTGGGAATAATTACCAAATATTTTTGAGTACTTGAATAGGTATTAGTTATTTGTAAAGCATATGAAGCCCTTGGATGAAACTCAATTCAAATCAATGGGTAAAACAATCATAGTCTCTTAGGCGATTTGTGGTGAATGTACACCTTTTAAATCCTTTTTTGTGATTAATTACCATATTTTTTGAATCCTTGAATAGGTATTAGATATATTTCAATCATATGAAGCGCTTGGATCAAACTTATTTCATATCAAAGCGTAAAATCGTAACAGTCTCTTAGGCGATTTGTGGTGCATGAAAACCTTTCAAATCATTTTGTTGTAATTAATTACAAGATATTTTTCAGTCGTTGAATAGGTATTAGATATATTAAAAGCATGTTAAGTCCTTAGATCAAACTCAATTGAAATCAAAGGGTAAAACTGTCATAGTCTCTTAGGCGATTTTTGGTGTATGAACACCTTTCAAATCATTTTCTGTGCCTAATTACAAAATATTTTTGTCTCCTAGAACTGATATTAGGTATATTTCAATTATATGAAGCCCTTGGATGAAACTTATTTCAAAGAAAACGGTAAAACCGTCATAGTGTCTTAGGCGATTTGTGGTGTATGAACACCTTTCAAATCATTTTGCTGTGAATAATTAATAAATATTTTTGAGTCCTTGAATAGGTATTAGATATATTTAAATCATATGAATCCCTTGGATCAAACTTAATTAAATCAAAGGGTAAAACCGGTATAGTCTCTTAGGCGATTTTTGGTGTATAAACACCTTTCAAATCCCTTTTTTGTGCTTAATTACCAAATATTTTTGACTCTTTGAATTGGTATTAGGTATATTTCAATCATATTAAGCCCTTTGATTAAACTTATTTCAAATCAAAGGGTAAAGCCTTCAGAGTATTTTAGGCGATTTATGGTGTAAGAACATCTTTCGAATCATTTTGTTGTGAATAATTACCAAATATTTTCGTGTCCGTGAATAGGTTTTAGATATATTTAAGCATATGAAGCCCTTGGATCAAACTCAATTCAAATTAAAGGGTAAAATAATCACAGCCTCTTAGGCGGTTTGTGGGGTATGAAAACCTTTCAATTCAGTTTGTTGTGAATAATTACCAAATATTTTTGAGTCTTTGAATAGGTATTAGATATATTTAAAGCATATGAAGCCATTGGATAAAACTCAATTTAAATCAAAGGATAAAACCGTCATAGTCTCTTAGGCGATTTGTGGTGAATGAACACCTTTCAAATCATTTTGTTTGGAATAATTACCAAATATTTTTGGGTCCTTGAATAGGTATTAGATCTTTTAAAAACATATGATGCTCTTGGATCAAAATCAATTCAAATCAAAGGGTAAAACCGTCATAGTCTCTTAGGCGATTTTTGGTGTAGTGAACACCTTTCAAATCATTTTTTGTGCTTAATTACAACATATTTTTGACTCCTTGAATTGGAATTAGGCAAATTTCAATCATATGAAGCCCTTGGATCAAACTTATTTCAAATCGAAGGGTAAAACCGTCGTAGTCTCTTAGGCGATTTGTGGTGTATGAACACTTTTTTGAATCATTTTGTTATGAATAATTACCAAATATTTTTGAGTCCTTGAATAGGTATTAGATATATTTAATCATATGAAGCCCTTGGATCAAACTCAATTCAATTTAAAGGGTAAAACCATCATAGTCTCTTAGGCGATTTGTGGTGTATGAAGACCTTTCAAATTATTTTGTTGTGAATAATTACCAAATATGTTTGAGTCCTTGAATAGGTATTAGTTATATTTAAAGCATATGAAGCCCTTGGATCAAACTCAATTCAAATGAAAGGGTAAAATAATCATAGTCTCTTAGGCAATTTGTGGTGAATGAACACCTTTCAAATCATTTTTTGTGCTTAATTACCATATATTTTTAACTCCTTGAATATGTATTAGATATATTTCAATCATATGAAGCGCTTGGATCAAACTTATTTCATATCAAAGGGTAAAACCGTGATAGTCTCTTAGGCGATTTGTGGTGTATGAAAAACTTTCAAATCATTTGGTTGTGTTTAATTACCAAATATTTTTGAGTCATTTAATAGGTATTAGATATATTAAAAGCATATGAAGCCCTTGGATCAAACTCAATTCCAATCAAAGGGTAAAACTGTCATAGTCTCTTAGGCGATTTTTGGTGTATGAACACCTTTCAAATCATTTTTTGTGCTTAATTACCAAATATTTTTGACTACTTGAATAGGTATTAGATGTATTTAAATCATATGAAGCCATTGGATCAAACTTATTTCATATCAATGGGTAAAACCCTCATAGTCTCTTAGGCGATTTGTGGTATATGAAAACCTTTCAAATCATTTTGTTGTGAATAATTACCAAATATTTTTAGTCGTTGAATAAGTATTAGATATATTTAAAGCATATGAAGCGCTTGGATCAAATTTCAATTGAAAATAAAGGGGAAAACCGTCATAGTCTATTAAGCGATTTGTGGTGTATGAACACCATTCAAATCATTTTCTTAGGAATAATTTCCAAATATTTTTGAGTCCTTGAAGAGGTATTGTTTATTTTTAAAGCATATGAAGCCCTTGGATGAAATTCAATTCAAATCAAAGGGTAAAACCCTCATAGTCTTTTAGGGGATTTGTGGTGAATGTACACCTTTCAAATCATTTTTTGTGATTAATTACCATATTTTTTGACTCCTTGAATAGGTATTAGATATATATCAATCATATGAAGCGCTTGGATCAAACTTATTTAAGATCAAAGCGTAAAATCGTAACAGTCTCTTAGGCGATTTGTGGTGCATGAAAACCTTTCAAATCATTTTATTGTGATTAATTACCAAATATTTTTGAGTCGTTGAATAGGTATTAGATATATTAAAAGCATGTTAAGCCCTTCGATCAAACTCAATTGAAATCAAAGGGTAAAACCGTCATAGTCTCTTAGGCGATTTTTGGTGTATGAACACCTTTCAAATCATTTTTTGTGCTTAATTACAAAATATTTTTGTCTCCTTGAACTGATATTAGGTATATTTCAATCATATGAAGCCCTTGGATAAAACTTATTTCAAATCAAAGGGTAAAACCGTCATAGTGTCTAAGGCGATTTGTGATGTATGAACACCTTTCGAATCATTTTGTTGTGAATAATTACCAAATATTTTTGAGTCCTTGAATAGGTATTAGATATATTTAAAGCATATGAAGCCCTTGGATCAAACTCAATTCAAATTAATGGGTAAAACCATCATAGTCTCTTAGGCGATTTGTGGGGTATGAACACCTTTCAAATATTTTTGAGTCCTTGAATAGGTATTAGATATATTTAGAGCATATGAAGCCCTTGGATAAAACTTATTTCACATCAAAGGGTAAAATCCTCATAGTCTCTTAGGAGATTAATGGTGTATGAAAACCTTTCAAATCATTTTGTTGTGAATAATTACCAAATATTTTTGAGTCCCTATATAGGTATTAGATATATTTAAGCATATGAAACCCTTGGATCAAACTCAATTAAAATTAAAGGGTAAAACCGTCACAGTTTATTAGGCGATTTGTAGGGTACGAACACTTTTCAAATCATTTTTTGTGATTAATTACCAAATATTTTGACTCCTTTAATATGTATTAGGTATATTTAAATCATATAAAACACTTGGATCAAACTTATTTCAAATCAAAGGGTAAAAACGTCATAGTCTCTTAGGCGATTTTGTGGTGTATAAACAACTTTCAAATCATTTTGTTGTGAATGTATACCAAATATTTTTGAGTCCTTCAATAGGTATTAGATATATTTAAAGCATATGATTCCTTTAGATAAAACTTATTTCATATCAAAGGGTCAAACCGTCATAGTCTCTTAGACGATTTATGGTGTATGAAAACCTTTCAAATCAATTTGTTGTGAATAATTACGAAATATTTTTGAGTCCTTGAATAGGTATTAGATATATTTAAAGCATATGGAAGCCCTTTGGATCAAACTTAATTCAAATGAAAGGGTAAAACCATCATAGTCTCTTAGGCAATTTGTGGTGAATGAACACCTTTCAAATCATTTTTTGTGCTTAATTACCATATTTTTTGTGACTCCTTGAAAAAGAATTAGATATATTTAAAGCATATGAAGTGTTTGGATCAAACTCAACTCAAATTAAAGGGTAAAATCGTCATATTCTCTTATGGGATTTGTGGTGTATGAACACCTTTCAAATCATTTTTTATGCTTAATTACTAAATATATTTGACTCCTTGAATAGGTATTAGATGTATTTAAATCATATGAAGCCATTGGATCAAACTTATTTCATATCAATGGGTAAAACCCTCATAGTCTCTTAAGCGATTTGTGGTATATTAAAACCTTTCAAATCATTTTGTTGTGAATAATTACCAAATATTTTTATTCCTTGAATAAGTATTAGATATATTTAAAGCATATGAAGCCCTTGGATCAAACTCAATTGAAATTAAAGGGTAAAACCGTCGTAGTCTGTTGGGCGATTTGTGGTGTATGAACACCTTTCAATTCATTTTGTTGGGAATAATTACCAAATATTTTTGAGTACTTGAATAGGTATTAGTTATTTTTAAAGCATATGAAGCCCTTGGATGAAACTAAATTCAAATCAAAGGGTAAAACCATCATAGTCTCTTAGGCGATTTGTGGTGAATGAACACCTTTAAATCCTTGAATAGGTATTAGACATATTTCAATCATATGAAGCGCTTGGATCAAACTTATTTCATATCAAAGCGTAAAATCGTAACAGTCTCTTAGGCGATTTGTGGTGCATGAAAACCTTTCAAATCATTTTGTTGTGATTAGTTACAAGATATTTTTGAGTCGTTGAATAGGTATTAGATATATTAAAAGCATGTTAAGCCCTTAGATCAAACTCAATTGAAATCAAAGGGTAAAACTGTCATAGTCTCTTAGGCGATTTTTGGTGTATGAACACCTTTCAAATCATTTTCTGTGCCTAATTACAAAATATTTTTGTCTCCTTGAACTGATATTAGGTACATTTCAATTATATGAATCCCCTTGGATGAAACTTATTTTTTTTCAAAGAAAACGGTAAAACCGTCATAAGTGTCTTAAGGCGATTTGTGGTGTATGAACACCTTTCAAATCATTTTGCTGTGAAGAATTAATAAATATTTTTGAGTCCTTGAATAGGTATTAGATATATTTAAATCATATGAATCCCTTGGATCAAACTTAATTCAATCAAAGGGTAAAACCGGTATAGTCTCTTAGGCGATTTTTGGTGTATAAACACCTTTCAAATCCTTTTTTGTGCTTAATTACCAAATATTTTTGACTCTTTTGAATTGGTATTAGGTATATTTCAATCATATTAAGCCCTTTTGATTAAACTTATTTCAAATCAAAGGGTAAAGCCTTCAGAGTCTTTTAGGCGATTTATGGTGTAAGAACATCTTTCGAATCATTTTGTTGTGAATAATTACCAAATATTTTTGAGTCCGTGAATAGGTTTTAGATATATTTAAGCATATGAAGCCCTTGGATCAAATTCAATTCAAATTAAAGGGTAAAACCATCATAGCCTCTTAGGCGGTTTGTGGTGTATGAAAACCTTTCAATTCATTTTGTTGTGAATAATTACCACAATATTTTTGAGTCTTTGAATAGGTATTAGATATATTTAAAGCATATGAAGCCATTGGATAAAACTCAATTTAAATCAAAGGATAAAACCGTCATAGTCTCTTAGGCGATTTGTGGTCAATAAACACCTTTCAAATCATTTTGTTTGGAATAATTACCAAATATTTTTGGGTCCTTGAATAGGTATTAGATCTTTTAAAAACATATGATGCTCTTAGATCAAAATCAATTCAAATCAAAGGGTAAAACCGTCATAGTCTCTTAGGCGATTTTTGGTGTATGAACAGCTTCTCAAATCATTTTTTGTGCTTAATTACAACATATTTTTGACTCCTTGAATTGGCATTAGGCAAATTTCAATCATATGAAGCCCTTGGATCAAACTTATTTCAAATCGAAGGGTAAAACCGTCGTAGTCTCTTAGGCGATTTGTGGTGTATGAACACCTTTTGAATCATTTTGTTGTGAATAATTACCAAATATTTTTGAGTCCTTGAATAGGTATTAGATATATTTAATCATATGAAGCCCTTGGATCAAACTCAATTCAATTTAATGGGTAAAACCATCATAGTCTCTTAGGCGATTTGTGGTGTATGAAGACCTTTCAAATCATTTTTTTGTGAATAATTAGCAAATATTTTTTAGTCTTTGAATGGTATTAGATATATTTAGAGCATATGAAGCCGTTGGATCAAACTTATTTCATATCAAAGGGTAAAACCGTCATAGTCTCTTAGGCGATTTATGGTGTATGAAAACCTTTCAAATCATTTTGTTGTGAATAATTACCAAATATTTTTGAGTCCTTGAATAGGTATTAGATATATTTAAAGCATATGAAGCCCTTGGATAAAACTCAATTCAAATCAAAGGGTAAAACCGTCATAGTCTCTGAGGCGATTTGTGGTGTATGAACACCTTTCAAAGCATTTTTTGTGCTTAATTACCAAATATTTTTTGACTCCTTGAATAGGTATTAGATATATTTAAATCATATGAAGCCATTGGATCAAACTTATTTCATATCAAAGGGTAAAACCCTCATAGTCTCTTAAGCGATTTGTGGTGTACGAAAACCTTTCAAATCATTTTGTTGTGACTAATTACTAAATATTTTTAGTCCTTGAATAGGTATTGGGTATATTTAAAGCATATGAAGCCCTTGGATCAAACTCAATTCAAATCAAAGGGTAAAATTGTCATAGTCTTTTAGGGGATTTATGGTGTATGAAAACCTTCAAATCATTTTTTTGTTGTGAACAATTACCAATTATTTTTGAGTCCTGGATCAAGTATTAGATATATTTAAAGCATATGAAGCCCTCGGATAAAACTCAGTTCTGAGTCAAAGGGTAAAACCGTCATAGTCTCTTAGGCGATTTGTGGTTAATGAAAACCTTTCAAATCATTTTTTTCGGAATAATTACCTAATATTTTTGAGTCCTTTAATAGTTATTAGATCTTTTTAAAGCATATGAAGTCCTTGGATCAAACTCAATTCAAATCAAAGGGTAAAACCGTCATATTGTCTTATGGGATTTGTGGTGTATGAACACCTTTCAAATCATTTTTTGTGCTTAATTACTAAATAGTTTTGACTCCTTGAATAGGTATTTGATGTATTTAAATCATATGAAGCCATTGGATCAAACTTATTTCATATCAATGGGTAAAACCGTCATTGTCTCTTAGGCGATTTGTGGTATATTTAAATCTTTCAAATCATTTTGTTGTGAATAATTACCAAATATTTTTAGTCCTTGAATAAGTATTAGATATATTTAAAGCACATGGAGCCCTTGGATCAAACTCAATTTTGAAATTAAAAAGGGTAAAACCGTCATGGTCTATTAGGCGATTTGTGGTGTACGAACACCTTTCAAATCATTTTGTTGGGAATAATTACCAAATATTTTTGAGTCCTTGAATAGGTATTAGTTATATTTAAAGCATATGAAGCCCTTGGATGAAACTCAATTCAAATCAAAGGGTAAAACCGTCATAGTGTTCTTAGAGGAATTTGTGGTGTATGAACACCTTTCGAATCATTTTTTGTGATTAATTACCATATTTTTTTGACTCCTTGAATAGGTATTAGATATATTTCAATCATATGAAGCTTCTGGATCAAACTTATTTCATATCAAAGCGTAAAATCGTAACAGTCTCTTTGGCGATTTGTGGTGTATGAAAACCTTTCAAATTATTTTGTTTTGATTAATTACCAAATATTTTTGAGTCGTGGAATAGGTATTAGATATTTTAAAAGCATATTAAGCCCTTGGATCAAACTCAATTGAAATCAAAGGGTAAAATCGTCATAGTCTCTTAGGCGATTTTTGGTGTATGAACACCTTTCAAATCAATTTTTGTGCTTAATTACAAAATATTTTTGTCTCCTTAAACTGATATTAGGTATATTTCAATCATATGAAGCCCTTGGATCAAACTTATTTCAAATCAAAGGGTAAAACCGTCATAGTCTCTTAGGCGATTTGTGGTGTATGAACACGTTTTGAATCATTTTGTTCTGAATAATTACCAAATATTTTTGAGTCCTTGAATAGGCATTAGATATATTTAGTCATATAAAGCCCTTGGATCAAACTCAATTCAAATTAAAGGGTAAAACCATCATAGTCTCTTAGGCGATTTGTGGTGTATGAAGACCTTTCAAATCATTTTGTTATGAATAATTGCCAACTATTTTTGAGTCTTTGAATGGGTATTAGATATATTTAGAGCATATGAAGCCGTTGGATCAAAATTATTTCATATCAAAGGGTAAAACCGTCATAGTCTCTTAGGCAATTTATGGTCTATGAAAACCTTTCAAATCATTTTGTTGTAAATAGTTACCAAATATTTTTGAGTCCTTGAATAGGTATTAGATATATTTAATGCATATGAAGCCCTTGGATAAAACTCAATTCAAATCAAAGGGTAAAACCATCATAGTCTCTTAGGCGATTTGTGGTGTATGAAAACCTTTCAAATCATTTTGTTGCGAAGAATTACTAAATATTTTTAGTCCTTGATTAGGTATTCGATATATTTAAAGCATATGAAACCCTTGGAGCAAACTCAATTCAAATCAAAGGGTAAAAACCGTCATAGTCTCTTAGGCGATTTATGGTGTATGAAAACCTTTCAAATCATTTTGTTGTGAATAATTACCAAATATTTTTGAGTCCTTGAATAAGTAATAGATATATTTAAAGCATATGAAGCCCTCGGATAAAACTCAGTTCAAGTCAAAGGGTAAAACCGTCATAGTATCTTAGGCGATTTGTGGTGGATGAAAACCTTTCAAATCATTTTGTTGGGAATAATTACCAAATATTTTTGAGTCCTTGAATAGTTATTAGATTTTTTAAAGCATATGAAGTCCTTGGATCAAGCTCAATTCAAATCAAAGTGTAAACGGTCATATTCTCTTATGGGATTTGTGGGGTATAAACACCTTTCAAATCATTTTTTGTGCTTAATTACCAAATATTTTTGACTCCTTGAATAGGTATTAGATGTATTTAAATCATATGATGCCATTGGATCAAACTTATTTCATATCAATGGGTAAAACCCTAATAGTCTCTTAGGCGATTTGTGGTATATGAAAATCTTTCAAATGATTTTGTTGTGAATAATTACCAAATATTTTATGTCCTTGAATAATTATTAGATATATTTAAAGCATATGAATCCCTTGGATCAAACTCAATTCAAATCAATGGGTAAAACAGTCATAGTCTTTTAGGCGATTGTGGTGAATGAACACCTTTCAAATCATTTTTTGTGTTTAATTACCATATATTTTTGACTCCTTGGATAGGTAAAGATATATTTCGTTCATATAAAGCCCTTGGATCAAACTTATTTCATATCGAAGCGTAAAACCGTCATAGTCTCTTAGCCGATTTGTGGTGAATGAACACCTTTCAAATCATTCTTTGTCCTTAATTACCATATATTTTTCACGCCTTGAATAGGTATATTTCATTCATATGAAGCGCTTGGATCAAACTTATTTCATATCAAAGTGGTAAAACCGTCAAAGGCTCTTATGCGATTTGTGGTGTATGAAAACCTTTCAAATCATTTTGTTGTGATTAATTACAAAATATTTTCGAGTCATTGAATAGGTATTAGATATATTAAAGCATATGAAGCCCTTGGATTATACTCAATTCAAATCAAAGGGTAAAATTGTCATAGTCTCTTAGGCGATTTTTGGTGTATGAACACCTTTCAAATCATTTTTTGTTCTTAATAATAAAATATTTTTGACTCATTGAATTGGTATTAGGTATATTTCAATCATATGAAGCCCTTGGATTAAACTTATTTCAAATCAAAGGGTAAATCTGTCAGTGTCTCTTAGCCGATTTGTGGTGTATGAACATTTTTTGAATCATTTTTTTGTGAATAATTACCAAATATTTTTGAGTATGTGAATAGTTTTAGAAATATTTAAGCATATGAAGCCCTTGGATCAAACTCAATTCAAATTAAAGGGTAAAACCATCATAGTCTCTTAGGCGATTTATGGTGTATGGACACCTTTCAAATCATTTTTTGTGCTTAATTACCTACATTTTTGACTCCTTCAATAGGCATTAGATATATTTCAATCATATGAAGCTATTGGATCAAACATATCTCATATCAAAGGGTAAAACATTTATAGTCTCTTAAGCGATTTGTGGTGTATAAAAACTTTTCAAATAATTTTGTTGTGAATAATTACTAAATATTTTTGAGTCCTTGAATAGGTATTTGATATATTTAAAGCATATGAAGCCCTTGGCTATAAATCTATTCAAATCAAAGGGTTAAACTCTCATAGTCTCTTAGGCGATTTATGGTGTATGAAAACCTTTCAAATCATTTTGTTGTGAATAATTACCAAATATTTTTGAGTCCTTCAATAAGTATTACATATATTTAAAGCATATGAAGCCCTCGGATAAAACTCAGTTCAAGTCAAAGGGTAAAACTGCCTTGCCAGTCTCTTAGGCGATTTGTGGTGAATGAAAACCTTTTAAATCATTTTGTTGGGAATAATTACCAAATATTTTTGGGTCCTTGATTAGTTATTAGATATTTTTAAAGCATATGAAGTCCTTGGATCAAACTCAATTCAAATCAAAGGGTAAAACCGTCATATTCTCTTATGGGATTTTTGGGGTATGAACACCTTTCAAATCATTTTTGTGATTAATTACCAAATATTTTTGACTCCTTGAATAGGTATTAGATGTATTTAAATCATATGAAGCCATTGGATCAAAACTTATTTCATATCAATGGGTAAAACCCTCATAGTCTCTTAGGCGATTTGTGGTATATGAAAACCTTTCAAATCATTTTGTTGTGAATAATTTACCAAATATTTTTTAGTCCTTGAATAAGTATTAGATATATTTAACGCATATGAAGCCCTTGGATCACACTCAATTCAAATCAATGGGTATAACCGTCATAGTCTCTTAAGCGATTTGTGGTGAATGAACACCTTTCAAATCATTTTTTGTGTTTAATTATCATATATTTTTTACTCCTTGGATTGGTATTAGATAAAGTTCGTTCATATAAAGCCCTTGGATCAAATTTTATTTCATATCGAAGCGTAAAATCGTCATAGTCTCTTAGGCAATTTGTGGTGTATGAATACCTTTCAATTCATTTTGTTGTGAATAATTACCAAATATTTTTGAGTCCTTGAATAAGTATTAGATATATTTAGTGCATATGAAGCCGTTGGATGAAACTTATTTCATATCAAAGGGTAAAACTTTCATAGTCTTTTAGGCAATTTATGGTGTATGAAAACCTTTCAAATCATTTTGTTGTGAATAATTAGCAAATATTTTTGACTCCTTGAATAGGTATTAGATATATTTAAAGCATATTAAGCCCTTGGATTAATCTCAATTCAAATCAAAGGGTAGAACTGTCATAGTCGCTTAGGCGATTTTTGGTCTATGAACACCTTTCAAATCATTTTTTGTTCTTAATTACAAAATATTTTTGACTCCTTGAGTTGGTATTAGGTATTTTTGAATCATATGAAGCCCTTGGATCAAACTTATTTCAAATGAAAGGGTAAATCCGTCAGAGTCTCTTAGGCGATTTGTGGTGAATGAACATTTTTCGAATCATTTTGTTGTGAATAAATACTAAATATTTTTGAGTCTGTTAATAGGTTTTAGATATATTTAAGCATATGAAGCCCTTCGATCAAACTCAATTCAAATTAAAGGGTAAATCCATCATAGTCTCTTAGGCGATTTATGGTGTATGAAGACCTTTCAAATCATTTTTTGTGCTTAATTACCTACATTTTTGACTCCTTGAATAGGCATTAGATATATGTCAATCATATGAAGCCCTTGGATCAAACATATCTCATATCAAAGGGTAAAACCGTCATAGTCTCTTAGGCGATTTGTGGTGTATAAAAACTTTTCAAATCATTTTGTTGTGAATAATTACTAAATATTTTTTAGTCCTTGAATAGGTATTAGATATATTTAAAGCATATGAAGCCCTTGGATCAAACTCAATTCAAATCAAAGGGTAAAACCGTCATAGTCTCTTAGGCGATTTATGGTTTATGAAAACCTTTCAAATCATTTTGTTGTGAATAATTACCAAATATTTTTGAGTCCTTGAATAGGTATTAGATATATTTAAAGCATATGAAGCCCTCGGATAAAACTCAGTTCAAGTCAAAGGGTAAAACCGTCATAGTCTCTTAGGCGGTTTGTGGTGAATGAAAACCTTTTAAATCATTTTGTTTGGAATAATTACCAAATATTTTTGAGTCCTTGAATAGTTATTAGATATTTTTAAAGCATATGAAGTCCTTGGATCAAATTCAATTCAAATCAAAGGGTAAAACTGTCATATTCTCTATTGACGGGATTTGTGGGGTATGACCACCTTTCAAATCATTTTTTGTGCTTAATTACCAAATATTTTTGACTCCTTGAAGAGGTATTATATGTATTTAAATCATATGAAGCCATTGGATCAAACATATTTCATATCAATGGGTAAAACCCTCATGGTCTCCTAGGCGATTTGTGGTATATGAAAACCTTTCAAATCATTTTGTTGTGAATAATTACCAAATATTTTTAGTCCTTCAATAAGTATTAGATATATTTAAAGCATATGAAGCCCTTGGATCAAACTCAATTCAAATCAAAGGGTAAAACCATTCATAGTCTCTTAGGCGATTTGTGGTGAATGAACACCTTTCAAATCATTTTTGTGTTTAATTACCATATATTTTTGACTCCTTGAATAGGTAAAAGATATATTTCGTTCATAGAAAGCCCTTGGATCAAACTTATTTCATATCGAAGCGAAAACCGTTATAGTCTCTTAGGCGATTTGTGGTGTATGAACACCTTTCAATTCATTTTGTTGTGAATAATTAGCAAATATTTTTGAGTCCTTGAATAGGTATTAGATATATTTAAAGCATATGAAGCCCTTGGATCAAACTCAATTAAAATCAAAGGGTAAAGCCGTCATAGTCTTCTAGCCGATTTGTGGTGAATGAACACCTTTCAAATCATTTTTTGTGCTTATTTACCAAATATTTTTGTGTCCTTGAATAGGTATTAGATATATTTCAATCATATGAAGCCCTTGGATCAAACTCAATTCAAATCAAATGGTAAAACCGTCATAGTCTCTTAGGCAATTTTTGGTGTATGAACACCTTTCAATTCATTTTGTTATGAATAATTACCAAATATATTTGAGTCCTTGAATAGGTATTAGATCTTTTTAAAGCATATGAATCCCATGGATCAAACTTAATTCAAATCAAAGGGTAAAACCATCATAGTCTCATAGGGGATTTGTGGTGTAGGAACAACTTTGATATCATTTTTGTGCTTAATTACCAAATATTTTTGAGTCTTTAAATAGGTTTTAGATATATTTAAATCATATGAGGCCCTTGGATCAAACTTATTTCAAATCAAAGGGTAAAACCGTCATAGTCTCTTAGGGGCATTTGTGGTGTATGAAAACCTTTCAAATCATTTTGTTGTTAATAATTACCAAATATTTTTGAGTCCTTGAATAGGTATTAGATATATTTAAAGCATATGAAGCCCTTGGATCAAACTCAATTCAAATTAAAGGGTAGAACCGTCATTTTCTATTAGGCGATTTGTGGTGTATGAACACCTTTCAAATTATTTCTTGTGATTAATTACCAAGTATTTTTGACTCCTGTGAATTGGTGTTAGGTATATTTCAATCATATGAAAACTTGGATCAAACTTATTTCAAATCCGAGGGTAAAACCGTCATAGTCTCTTAGGCAATTTGTGGTGTATAAACAACTTTTAAATCATTTTGTTGTGAATATATACCAAATATTTTTGAGTCCTTCAATAGGTATTAGATATATTTAAAGCATATGAAGCCATTGGATCAAACTTGTTTCATATCAAAGGGTCAAACCGTCATACTCTGTTAGGCGATTAATGGTGTATGAAAACCTTTCAAATAATTTTTTTGTGAATAAGTACCAAATATTTTTGAGTCGTTGAATAGGTATTAGATATATTTAAAGCATATGGAGCCCTTGGATCAAACTTTAATTTCAAATCAAAGGGTAAAACCGTCATAGTCTCCTAGGCGATTTGTGGTGAATGAACACCTTTCAAATCATTTTTTTGGGAATAATTACCAATTATTTTTGAGATCCTTGAATAGGTATTAGTTAAATTTAAAGCATATGAAGCCCTTGGATCAAACTCAATTCAAATCAAAGGGTAAAACCGTCATAGTCTCTTAGGCAATTTGTGGTGAATGAACACCTTTCAAATCATTTTTTGTGCTTAATTACCAAATATTTTTTTGACTCCTTGAATAGGTATTAGGTATATTTAAATCATATGAAGCGCTTGGATCAAACTTATTTCATATCAAAGGGTAAAATCGTGATAGTCTCTTAGGCGATTTGTGGTGTATGAAAACCTTTCAAATCAATTTGTTGTGATTAATTACCAGATATTATTGAGCTCATTGAATAGGTATTAGATATATTAAAAACATATAAAGCCCTTGGATCAAACTCAATTCAAATCAATGGGTAAAAGCCGACATAGTCTCTTAGGCGATTTGTGGTGTATGAAAAGCTTTCAAATCATTTTGTTGTGATTAATTACCAAATATTTTTGAGTCGTTGAATATGTATTAGATATATTAAAGCATATGAAGCCCTTGGATCAAACTCAATTGAAATCAAAGGGTAAAACCGTCATAGTCTCTTAGGCGATTTTTGGTGTATGAACACCTTTCAAATCATTTTTTGTGCTTAATTACAAAATATTTTTGACTCCTTAAATTGGTGTTAGGTATATTTCAATCATATGAAGCCCTTGGATCAAACTTATTTCAAATCAAAGGGGTAAAACCGTTAGAGTCTCTTGGGCGATTTGTGGTGTCTGAACACCTTTCGAATCATTTTGTTGTGAATAATTACCAAATATTTTGGAGTCCTTGAATAGGTATTAGATATATTTTAAGCATATGAAACCCTTGGATCAAACTCAATTCAAATTAAAGGGTAAAACCATCATTGTCTTTTAGGCGAGTTGTGGTGTATGAACACCTTTCAAATCATTTTTTGTGCTTAATTACCAAATATTTTTGACTCCTTGAATAGGTATTAGATATATGTAAATCATATGAAGCCCCTTGGATCAAACATATTTCATATCAAAGGGTAAAACCGTCATAGTCTCTTAGGCGATTTGTGGTGTATAAAAACCTTTCAAATCATTTTGTTGTGAATAATTACTAAATATTTTTGAGTCCTTGAATAGGTATTAGATATACTTAAAGCATATGAAGCCCTTGGATCAAACTCAATTCAAATCAAAGGGTAAAACCGTCATAGTCTCTTAGGCGATTTTTGGTGTATGAACACCTTTCAAATCATTTTTTTGTGCTTAATTACCAAATATTTTTGACTCCTTGAATAGGTATTAGATATATTTAAATCATATGAAGCCCTTGGATCAAACTTATTTCAAATCAAAGGGTAAAACCGTCATAGTCTCTTAGGCGATTTGTGGTGTATGAACACCTTTCAAATCATTTTGTTGTGAATAATTACCAAATATTTTGGAGTCCTTGAATAGGTATTAGATATATTAAGCATATGAAGCCCTTGGATCAAACTCAATTCAAATTAAAGGGTAAAACCATCATAGTCTCTTAGGCGATTTGTGGTGTATGAACACCTTTCAAATCATTTTGTTGTGAATAATTACCAATATATTTTTGAGTCCTTGAATAGGTATTAGATATATTTAAAGCATATGAAGCCCTTGGATCAAACCATATTTCATATCAAAGGGTAAAACCGTCATAGTCTCTTAGGCGATTTGTGGTGTATGAACACCTTTCAAATCATTTTGTTGTGATTAATTACCAAATATTTTTACTCCTTGAATAGGTATTAGATATATTTAAAGCATATGAAGCCCTTGGATCAAACTTAATTCAAATCAAAGGGTAAAACCGTCATAGTCTCTTAGGCGATTTGTGGTGTATGAAAACCTTTCAAATCATTTTGTTGTGAATAATTACCAAATATTTTTGAGTCCTTGAATAGGTATTAGATATATTTAAAGCATATGAAGCCCTCGGATAAAACTCAGTTCAAATCAAAGGGTAAAACCGTCATAGTCTCTTAGGCGATTTATGGTGAATGAAAACCTTTCAAATCATTTTGTTGGGAATAATTACCAAATATTTTTGAGTCCTTGAATAGGTATTAGATATTTTTAAAGCATATGAAGCCCTTGGATCAAACTCAATTCAAATCAAAGGGTAAAACCGTCATATTCTCTTAGGCGATTTGTGGTGTATGAACACCTTTCAAATCATTTTTTGTGATTAATTACCAAATATTTTTGAGTCCTTGAATAGGTATTAGATGTATTTAAAGCATATGAAGCCCTTGGATCAAACTTATTTCATATCAATGGGTAAAACCGTCATAGTCTCTTAGGCGATTTGTGGTGTATGAAAACCTTTCAAATCATTTTGTTGTGAATAATTACCAAATATTTTTGAGTCCTTGAATAGGTATTAGATATATTTAAAGCATATGAAGCCCTTGGATCAAACTCAATTCAAATCAAAGGGTAAAACCGTCATAGTCTCTTAGGCGATTTGTGGTGTATGAACACCTTTCAAATCATTTTTTGTGATTAATTACCAAATATTTTTGAGTCCTTGAATAGGTATTAGATATATTTAAATCATATGAAGCCCTTGGATCAAACTTATTTCAAATCAAAGGGTAAAACCGTCATAGTCTCTTAGGCGATTTGTGGTGTATGAACACCTTTCAAATCATTTTGTTGTGAATAATTACCAAATATTTTTGAGTCCTTGAATAGGTATTAGATATATTTAAAGCATATGAAGCCCTTGGATCAAACTTAATTCAAATCAAAGGGTAAAACCGTCATAGTCTCTTAGGCGATTTGTGGTGTATGAACACCTTTCAAATCATTTTGTTGGGAATAATTACCAAATATTTTTGAGTCCTTGAATAGGTATTAGATATATTTAAAGCATATGAAGCCCTTGGATCAAACTCAATTCAAATCAAAGGGTAAAACCGTCATAGTCTCTTAGGCGATTTGTGGTGAATGAACACCTTTCAAATCATTTTTTGTGATTAATTACCAAATATTTTTGAGTCCTTGAATAGGTATTAGATATATTTCAATCATATGAAGCCCTTGGATCAAACTTATTTCAAATCAATGGGTAAAACCGTCATAGTCTCTTAGGCGATTTGTGGTGTATGAACACCTTTCAAATCATTTTGTTGTGAATAATTACCAAATATTTTTGAGTCCTTGAATAGGTATTAGATATATTTAAAGCATATGAAGCCCTTGGATCAAACTCAATTGAAATCAAAGGGTAAAACCGTCATAGTCTCTTAGGCGATTTGTGGTGTATGAACACCTTTCAAATCTATTTTTGTGATTAATTACCAAATATTTTTGACTCCTTGAATAGGTATTAGGTATATTTAAATCATATGAAGCCCTTGGATCAAACTTATTTCAAATCAAAGGGTAAAACCGTCATAGTGTCTTAGGCGATTTGTGGTGTATGAACACCTTTCAAATCATTTTGTTGTGAATAATTACCAAATATTTTTGAGTCCTTGAATAGGTATTAGATATATTTAAAGCATATGAAGCCCTTGGATCAAACTCAATTCAAATTAAAGGGTAAAACCGTCATAGTCTCTTAGGCGATTTGTGGTGTATGAACACCTTTCAAATCATTTTGTTGTGAATAATTACCAAATATTTTTGAGTCCTTGAATAGGTATTAGATATATTTAAAGCATATGAAGCCCTTGGATCAAACTTATTTCATATCAAAGGGTAAAACCGTCATAGTCTCTTAGGCGATTTGTGGTGTATGAAAACCTTTCAAATCATTTTGTTGTGAATAATTACCAAATATTTTTGAGTCCTTGAATAGGTATTAGATATATTTAAGCATATGAAGCCCTTGGATCAAACTCAATTCAAATTAAAGGGTAAAACCATCATAGTCTCTTAGGCGATTTGTGGTGTATGAACCTTTTCGAATCATTTTGTTGTGAATAATTACCAAATATTATTGAGTCCTTGAATAGGTATTAGATATATTTAAGCATATCAATCCCTTGGATCAAATTCAATTCAAATTAAAGGGTAAAACCGTCATAGTCTCTTAGGCGATTTGTGGTGTATGAACACCTTTCAAATCATTTTGTTGTGATTAATTACCAAATATTTTGACTCCTTGAATAGGTATTAGGTATATTTCAATCATATGAAGCCCTTGGATCAAACTTATTTCAAATCAAAGGGTAAAACCGTCATAGTCTCTTAGGCGATTTGTGGTGTATAAACACCTTTCAAATCATTTTGTTGTGAATAATTACCAAATATTTTTGAGTCCTTGAATAGGTATTAGATATATTTAAAGCATATGAAGCCCTTGGATAAAACTTATTTCATATCAAAGGGTCAAACCGTCATAGTCTCTTAGGGCGATTTATGGCGTATGAACACCTTTCAAATCATTTTGTTGTGAATAATTACGAAATATTTTTGAGTCCTTGAATAGGTATTAGATATATTTAAAGCATATGAAGCCCTTGGATCAAACTTAATTCAAATCAAAGGGTAAAACCGTCATAGTCTCTTAGGCGATTTGTGGTGTATGAACACCTTTCAAATCGTTTTGTTGTGAATAATTACCAAATATTTTTGAGTCCTTGAATAGGTATTAGTTTTATTTAAAGCATATGAAGCCCTTGGATCAAACTCATTTGAAATCAAAGGGTAAAACCGTCATAGTCTCTTAGGCGATTTGTGGTGAATGAAAACCTTTCAAATCATTTTGTTGGGAATAATTACCAAATATTTTTGAGTCCTTGAATAGGTATTAGATATATTTAAAGCATATGAAGCCCTTGGATCAAAGTCAATTCAAATCAAAGGGTAAAACCGTCATAGTCTCTTAGGCGATTTGTGGTGTATGAACACCTTTCAAATCACTTTTTGTGCTTAATTACCAAATATTTTTGACTCCTTGAATAGGTATTAGATGTATTTAAATCATATGAAGCCATTGGATCAAACTTATTTCATATCAATGGGTAAAACCGTCATAGTCTCTTAGGCGATTTGTGGTGTATGAAAACCTTTCAAATCATTTTGTTGTGAATAATTACCAAATATTTTTCAGTCCTTGAATAAGTATTAGATATATTTAAAGCATATGAAGCCCTTGTATCAAACTTAATTGAAATTAAAGGGTAAAACCGTCATGGTCTATTAGGCGATTTGTGGTGAATGAACACCTTTCAAATCATTTTGTTGGGAATAATTACCAAATATTTTTGAGTCCTTGAATAGGTATTAGTTATATTTAAAGCATATGAAGCCCTTGGATGAAACTCAATTCAAATCAAAGGGTAAAACCATCATAGTCTCTTTGGCGATTTGTGGTGAATGTACACCTTTCAAATCATTTTTTGTGATTAATTACCAAATATTTTTGTGCCTCCTTGAATAGGTATTAGATATATTTCAATCATATGAAGCGCTTGGATCAAACTTATTTCCTATCAAAGCGTAAAACCGTAACAGTCTCTTAGGCGATTTGTGGTGTATGAAAACCTTTCAAATCATTTTGTTGTGATTAATTACCAAATATTTTTGAGTCGTTGAATAGGTATTAGATATATTAAAAGCATATTAAGCCCTAGGATCAAACTCAATTGAAATCAAAGGGTAAAACCGTCATAGTCTCTTAGGCGATTTTTGGTGTATGAACACCTTTCAAATCTATTTTTGTGCTTAATTACAAAATATTTTTGTCTCCTTGAACTCAGTATTAGGTATATTTCAATCATATGAAGCCCTTGGATCAAACTTATTTCAAATCAAAGGGTAAAACCGTCATAGTGTCTAAGGCGATTTGTGGTGTATGAACTCCTTTCGAATCATTTTGTTGTGAATAATTACCAAATATTTTTGAGTCCTTGAATAGGTATTAGATATATTTTAAGCATATGAATCCCTTGGATCAAACTCAATTCAAATTAATGGGTAAAACCATCATTGTCTTTTAGGCGATTTGTGGTGTATGAACACCTTTTAAATCATTTTGTTGTGAATAAATACCAAATATTTTTGAGTCCTTGAATAGGTATTAGATATATTTAGAGCATATGAAGCCCTTGGATAAAACTTATTTCATATCAAAGGGTAAAACCGTCATAGTCTCTTAAGCGATTTGTGGTGTATGAAAACCTTTCAAATCAATTTGTTGTGATTAATTACCAAATATTTTTGAGTCATTGAATAGGTATTAGATATGTTTAAGCATATGAAGCCCTTGGATCAAACTCAATTCAAATTAAATGGTAAAACCATCATAGTGTCTTAAGCGATTTGTGTTGTATAAAAACCTTTCAAATCATTTTGTTGTGAATAATTACAAAATATTTTTGAGTCCTTGAATAGGTATTAGATATATTTAAGCATATGAAGCCCTTGGATCAAACTCAATTCAAATTAAAGGGTAAAACCGTCATAGACTATTAGGCGATTTGTGGTGTATGAACACTTTTCAAATCATTTGTTGTGATTAATTAACAAATATTTTGACTCCTTGAATTGGTATTAGGTATATTTCAATCATATGAAACACTTGGATCAAACTTATTTCAAATCAAAGGGTAAAACCGTCATAGTCTCTTAGGCGACTTTGTGGTGTATAAACAACTTTCAAATCATTTTGTTGTGAATGTATACCAAATATTTTTGAGTCCTACAATAGGTATTAGATATATTTAAAGCATATGAATCCCTTGGATAAAACTTATTTCATATCAAAGGGTCAAACCGTCATAGTCATATCTAAGGGCCATTTATGGCGTATGAAGACCTTTCAAATCATTTTGTTGTGAATAATTACGAAATATTTTTGAGTCCTTGAATAGGTATTAGATATATTTAAAGCATATGAAGCCCTTGGATCAAACTTAATTCAAATCAAAGCGTAAAACCGTCATAGTCTCTTAGGCGATTTGTGGTGAATGGACACCTTTCAAATCGTTTTGTTGTGAATAATTACCAAATATGTTTGAGTCCTTGAATAGGTATTAGTTTTATTTAAAGCATATGAAGCCCTCGGACAAAACTCAGTTGAACTCAAAGGGTAAAACCGTCATAGTCTCTTAGGCGATTTGTGGTGAATGAAAACCTTTCAAATCATTTTGTTGGAAATAATTACCAAATATTTTTGAGTCCTTGAATAGTTATTAGATCTTTTTAAAGCATATGAAGTCCTTGGATCAAAGTCAATTCAAATCAAAGGGTAAAATCGTCATATTCTCTTATGGGATTTGTGGTGTATGAACACTTTTCAAATCACTTTTTGTGCTTAATTACCAAATATTTTTGACTCCTTGAATAGGTATTAGATGTATTTAAATCATATGAAGCCATTGGATCAAACTTATTTCATATCAATGGGTAAAACCGTCATAGTCTCTTAGGCGATTTGTGGTATATGAAAACCTTTCAAATCATTTTGTTGTGAATAATTACCAAATATTTTCAGTCCTTGAATAAGTATTATATATATTTAAAGCATATGAAGCCCTTGTATCAAACTTAATTGAAATTAAAGGGTAAAACCGTCATGGTCTATTTGGCGATTTGTGGTGAATGAACACCTTTCAAATCATTTTGTTGGGAATAATTACAATATTTTTTGAGTCCTTGAATAGGTATTAGTTATATTTAAAGCATATGAAGCCCTTGGATGAAACTCAATTCAAATCAAAGGGTAAAACCATCATAGTCTCTTTGGCGATTTGTGGTGAATGTACACCTTTCAAATCATTTTTTGTGATTAATTACCATATTTTTGTGCCTCCTTGAATAGGTATTAGATATATTTCCATCATATGAAGCGCTTGGATCAAACTTATTTCCTATCAATGCGTAAAATCGTAACAGTCTCTTAGGCGATTTGTGGTGTATGAAAACCTTTCAAATCATTTTGTTGTGATTAATTACCAAATATTTTTGAGTCGTTGAATATGTATTAGATATATTAAAAGCATATTAAGCCCTAGGATCAAACTCAATTGAAATCAAAGGGAAAAACCGTCATAGTCTCCTAGGCGATTTTTGGTGTATGAACACCTTTCAAATCTATTTTTGTGCTTAATTACAAAATATTTTTGTCTCCTTGAACTCATATTAGGTATATTTCAATCATATGAAGCCCTTGGATCAAACTTATTTCAAATCAAAGGGTAAAACCGTCATAGTGTCTAAGGCGATTTGTGGTGTATGAACTCCTTTCGAATCATTTTGTTGTGAATAATTACCAAATATTTTTGAGTCCTTGAATAGGTATTAGATATATTTTAAGCATATGAATCCCTTGGATCAAACTCAATTCAAATTAATGGGTAAAACCATCATTGTCTTTTAGGCGATTTGTGGTGTATGAACACCTTTTAAATCATTTTGATGTGAATAAATACCAAATATTTTTGAGTCCTTGAATAGGTATTAGATATATTTAGAGCATATGAAGCCCTTGGATAAAACTTATTTCATATCAAAGGGTAAAACCGTCATAGTCTCTTAAGCGATTTGTGGTGTATGAAAACCTTTCAAATCAATTTGTTGTGATTAATTACCAAATATTTTCGAGTCATTGAATAGGTATTAGATATGTTTAAGCATATGAAGCCCTTGGATCAAACTCAATTCAAATTAAATGGTAAAACCATCATAGTGTCTTAAGCGATTTGTGTTGTATAAAAACCTTTCAAATCATTTTGTTGTGAATAATTACAAAATATTTTTGAGTCCTTGAATAGGTATTAGATATATTTAAGCATATGAAGCCCTTGGATCAAACTCAATTCAAATTAAAGGGTAAAACCGTCATAGACTATTAGGCGATTTGTGGTGTATGAACACTTTTCAAATCATTTGTTGTGATTAATTAACAAATATTTTGACTCCTTGAATTGGTGATTAGGTATATTTCAATCATATGAAACACTTGGATCAAACTTATTTCAAATCAAAGGGTAAAACCGTCATAGTCTCTTAGGCGACTTTGTGGTGTATAAACAACTTTCAAATCATTTTGTTGTGAATGTATACCAAATATTTTTGAGTCCTACAATTGGTATTAGATATATTTAAAGCATATGAATCCCTTGGATAAAACTTATTTCATATCAAAGGGTCAAACCGTCATAGTCATATCAAAGGGCCATTTATGGCGTATGAAGACCTTTCAAATCATTTTGTTGTGAATAATCACGAAATATTTTTGAGTCCTTGAATAGGTATTAGATATATTTAAAGCATATGAAGCCCTTGGATCAAACTTAATTCAAATCAAAGCGTAAAACCGTCATAGTCTCTTAGGCGATTTGTGGTGAATGGACACCTTTCAAATCGTTTTGTTGTGAATAATTACCAAATATGTTTGAGTCCTTGAATAGGTATTAGTTTTATTTAAAGCATATGAAGCCCTCGGACAAAACTCAGTTGAACTCAAAGGGTAAAACCGTCATAGTCTCTTAGGCGATTTGTGGTGAATGAAAACCTTTCAAATCATTTTGTTGGAAATAATTACCAAATATTTTTGAGTCCTTGAATAGTTATTAGATCTTTTTAAAGCATATGAAGTCCTTGGATCAAAGTCAATTCAAATCAAAGGGTAAAATCGTCATATTCTCTTATGGAATTTGTGGTGTATGAACACTTTTCAAATCACTTTTTGTGCTTAATTACCAAATATTTTTGACTCCTTGAATAGGTATTAGATGTATTTAAATCATATGAAGCCATTGGATCAAACTTATTTCATATCAATGGGTAAAACCGTCATAGTCTCTTAGGCGATTTGTGGTATATGAAAACCCTTCAAATCATTTTGTTGTGAATAATTACCAAATATTTTCAGTCCTTGAATAAGTATTATATATATTTAAAGCATATGAAGCCCTTGTATCAAACTTAATTGAAATTAAAGGGTAAAACCGTCATGGTCTATTTGGCGATTTGTGGTGAATGAACACCTTTCAAATCAATTTGTTGGGAATAATTACAATATTTTTTGAGTCCTTGAATAGGTATTAGTTATATTTAAAGCATATGAAGCCCTTGGATGAAACTCAATTCAAATCAAAGGGTAAAACCATCATAGTCTCTTTGGCGATTTGTGGTGAATGTACACCTTTCAAATCATTTTTTGTGATTAATTACCATATTTTTTGTGCCTCCTTGAATAGGTATTAGATATATTTCCATCATATGAAGCGCTTGGATCAAACTTATTTCCTATCAATGCGTAAAATCGTAAGCAGTCTCTTAGGCGATTTGTGGTGTATGAAAACCTTTCAAATCATTTTGTTGTGATTAATTACCAAATATTTTTGAGTCGTTGAATATGTATTAGATATATTAAAAGCATATTAAGCCCTAGGATCAAACTCAATTGAAATCAAAGGGAAAAACCGTCATAGTCTCCTAGGCGATTTTTGGTGTATGAACACCTTTCAAATCTATTTTTGTGCTTAATTACAAAATATTTTTGTCTCCTTGAACTCATATTAGGTATATTTCAATCATATGAAGCCCTTGGATCAAACTTATTTCAAATCAAAGGGTAAAACCGTCATAGTGTCTAAGGCGATTTGTGGTGTATGAACTCCTTTCGAATCATTTTGTTGTGAATAATTACCAAATATTTTTGAGTCCTTGAATAGGTATTAGATATATTTTAAGCATATGAATCCCTTGGATCAAACTCAATTCAAATTAATGGGTAAAACCATCATTGTCTTTTAGGCGATTTGTGGTGTATGAACACCCTTTTAAATCATTTTGTTGTGAATAAATACCAAATATTTTTGAGTCCTTGAATAGGTATTAGATATATTTAGAGCATATGAAGCCCTTGGATAAAACTTATTTCATATCAAAGGGTAAAACCGTCATAGTCTCTTAAGCGAAATGTGGTGTATGAAAACCTTTCAAATCAATTTGTTGTGATTAATTACCAAATATTTTCGAGTCATTGAATAGGTATTAGATATGTTTAAGCATATGAAGCCCTTGGATCAAACTCAATTCAAATTAAATGGTAAAACCATCATAGTGTCTTAAGCGATTTGTGTTGTATAAAAACCTTTCAAATCATTTTGTTGTGAATAATTACAAAATATTTTTGAGTCCTTGAATAGGTATTAGATATATTTAAGCATATGAAGCCCTTGGATCAAACTCAATTCAAATTAAAGGGTAAAACCGTCATAGACTATTAGGCGATTTGTGGTGTATGAACACTTTTCAAATCATTTGTTGTGATTAATTAACAAATATTTTGACTCCTTGAATTGGTATTAGGTATATTTCAATCATATGAAACACTTGGATCAAACTTATTTCAAATCAAAGGGTAAAACCGTCATAGTCTCTTAGGCGACTTTGTGGTGTATAAACAACTTTCAAATCATTTTGTTGTGAATGTATACCAAATATTTTTGAGTCATACAATTGGTATTAGATATATTTAAAGCATATGAATCCCTTGGATAAAACTTATTTCATATCAAAGGGTCAAACAGTCATAGTCTCTTAGGCCATTTATGGCGTATGAAGACCTTTCAAATCATTTTGTTGTGAATAATCACGAAATATTTTTGAGTCCTTGAATAGGTATTAGATATATTTAAAGCATATGAAGCCCTTGGATCAAACTTAATTCAAATCAAAGCGTAAAACCGTCATAGTCTCTTAGGCGATTTGTGGTGAATGGACACCTTTCAAATCGTTTTGTTGTGAATAATTACCAAATATGTTTGAGTCCTTGAATAGGTATTAGTTTTATTTAAAGCATATGAAGCCCTCGGACAAAACTCAGTTGAACTCAAAGGGTAAAACCGTCATAGTCTCTTAGGCGATTTGTGGTGAATGAAAACCTTTCAAATCATTTTATTGGAAATAATTACCAAATATTTTTGAGTCCTTGAATAGTTATTAGATCTTTTTAAAGCATATGAAGTCCTTGGATCAAAGTCAATTCAAATCAAAGGGTAAAATCGTCATATTCTCTTATGGGATTTGTGGTGTATGAACACTTTTCAAATCACTTTTTGTGCTTAATTACCAAATATTTTTGACTCCTTGAATAGGTATTAGATGTATTTAAATCATATGAAGCCATTGGATCAAACTTATTTCATATCAATGGGTAAAACCGTCATAATCTCTTAGGCGATTTGTGGTATATGAAAACCTTTCAAATCATTTTGTTGTGAATAATTACCAAATATTTTCAGTCCTTGAATAAGTATTCTATATATTTAAAGCATATGAAGCCCTTGTATCAAACTTAATTGAAATTAAAGAGTAAAACCGTCATGGTCTATTTGGCGATTTGTGGTGAATGAACACCTTTCAAATCATTTTGTTGGGAATAATTACCAAATATTTTTGAGTCTGTGAATAGGTATTAGTTATATTTAAAGCATATGAAGCCCTTGGATGAAACTCAATTCAAATCAAAGGGTAAAACCATCATAGTCTCTTTGGCGATTTGTGGTGAATGTACCCCTTTCAAATCATTTTTTGTGATTAATTACCATATTTTTTTGCCTCCTTGAATAGGTATTAGATATATTTCAATCATATGAAGCGTTTTGATCAAACTTATTTCCTATCAAAGCGTAAAATCGTAACAGTCTCTTTGGCGATTTGTGGTGTATGAAAACCTTTGAAATCATTTTTTTGTGATTAATTACCAAATATTTTTGAGTCGTTGAATAGGTATTAGATATATTAAAAGCATATTAAGCCCTAGGATCAAACCCAATTGAAATCAAAGGGTAAAACCGTCATAGTCTCTTAGGCGATTTTTGGTGTATGAATACCTTTCAAATCAATTTTTGTGCTTAATTACAAAATATTTTTGTCTCCTTGAACTCATATTAGGTATATTTCAATCATATGAAGCCCTTGGATCAAACTTATTTCAAATCAAAGGGTAAAATCGTCATAGTGTCTAAGGAGATTTGTGGTGTATGAACTCCTTTCGAATCATTTTGTTGTGAATAATTACCAAATATTTTTGAGTCCTTGAATAGGTATTAGATATATTTTAAGCATATGAATCCCTTGGATCAAACTCAATTAAAATTAATGGGTAAAACCATCATAGTCTATTAGGCGATTTGTGGTGTATGAACACCTTTTAAATCATTTTGTTGTGAATAAATACCAAATATTTTTGAGTCCTTGAATAGGTATTAGATATATTTAGAGCATATGAAGCCCTTGGATAAAACTTATTTCATATCAAAGGGTAAATCCGTCATAGTCTCTTAAGCGATTTGTGGTGTATGAAAACCTTTCAAATCAATTTTTGTGATTAATTGCCAATTATTTTCGAGTCATTGAATAGGTATTAGATATGTTTAAGCATATGAAGCCCTTGGATCAAACTCAATTCAAATTAAATGGTAAAACCATCATAGTGTCTTAAGCGATTTGTGGTGTATAAAAACCTTTCAAATCATTTTGTTGTGAATAATTACCAAATATTTTTGAGTCCTTGAATAGGTATTAGATATATTTAAGCATATGAAGCCCTTGGATCAAACTCAATTCAAATTAAAGGGTAAAACCGTCATAGACTATTAGGCGATTTGTGGTGTATGAACACTTTTCAAATCATTTGTTGTGATTAATTAACAAATATTTTGACTCCTTGAATTGGTATTAGGTATATTTCAATCATATGAAACACTTGGATCAAACTTATTTCAAATCAAAGGGTAAAACCGTCATAGTCTCTTAGGCGACTTTGTGGTGTATAAACAACTTTCAAATCATTTTGTTGTGAATGTATACCAAATATTTTTTTGTCCTACAATAGGTATTAGATATATTTAAAGCATATGAAGCCCTTGGATAAAACTCATTTCATATCAAAGGGTCAAACCGTCATAGTCTCTTAGGCCATTTATGGCGTATGAAAACCTTTCAAATCATTTTGTTGTGAATAATTACGAAATATTTTTGAGTCCTTGAATAGGTATTAGATATATTTAAAGCATATGAAGCCCTTGGATCAAACTTAATTCAAATCAAAGCGTAAAACCGTCATAGTCTCTTAGGCGATTTGTGGTGAATGAACACCTTTCAAATCGTTTTGTTGTGAATAAGTACCAAATATGTTTGAGTCCTTGAATAGGTATTAGTTTTATTTAAAGCATATGAAGCCCTCGGACAAAACTCAGTTGAACTCAAAGGGTAAAACCGTCATAGTCTCTTAGGCGATTTGTGGTGAATGAAAACCTTTCAAATCATTTTGTTGGAAATAATAACCAAATATTTTTGAGTCCTTGAATAGTTATTAGATCTTTTTAAAGCATATGAAGTCCTTGGATCAAAGTCAATTCAAATCAAAGGGTAAAATCGTCATATTCTCTTATGGGATTTGTGGTGTATGAACACTTTTCAAATCACTTTTTGTGCTTAATTACCAAATATTTTTGACTCCTTGAATAGGTATTAGATGTATTTAAATCATATGAAGCCATTGGATCAAACTTATTTCATATCAATGGGTAAAACCGTCATAGTCTCTTAGGCGATTTGTGGTATATGAAAACCTTTCAAATCACTTTGTTGTGAATAATTACCAAATATTTTCAGTCCTTGAATAGGTATTATATATATTTAAAGCATATGAAGCCCTTGGATGAAACTCAATTCAAATCAAAGGGTAAAACCATCATAGTCTCTTTGGCGATTTGTGGTGAATGTACACCTTTCAAATATTTTTTTGTGATTAATTACCATAATTTTTTTGCCTCCGTGAATAGGTAGTAGATATATTTCAATCATATGAAGCGCTTGGATCAAACTTATTTCCTATCAATGCGTAAAATCGTAACAGTCTCTTAGGCGGTTTGTGGTGTATGAAAACCTTTCAAATCATTTTGTTGTGATTAATTACCAAATATTTTTGAGTCGTTGAATATATATTAGATATATTAAAAGCAAATTAAGCCCTAGGATCAAACTCAATTGAAATCAAAGGGTAAAACCGTCATAGTCTCTTAGGCGATTTTTGGTGTATGAACACCTTTCAAATCAATTTTTGTGCTTAATTACAAAATATTTTTGTCTCCTTGAACTCATATTAGGTATATTTAAATCATATGAAGCCCTTGGATCAAACTTATTTCAAATCAAAGGGTAAAACCGTCATAGTGTCTAAGGCGATTTGTGTTGTATGAACTCCCTTTCGAATCATTTTGTTGTGAATAATTACAAAATATTTTTGAGTCCTTCAATAGGTATTAGATATATTTTAAGCATATGAATCCCTTGGATCAAACACAATTCAAATTAATGGGTAAAACCATCATTGTCTCTTAGGCGATTTGTGGTGTATGAACACCTTTTAAATTATTTTGATGTGAATAAATACCAAATATTTTTTAGTCCTTGAATAGGTATTAGATATATTTAGAGCATATGAAGCCCTTGGATAAAACTTATTTCATATCAAAGGGTAAAACCGTCATAGTCTCTTAAGCGATTTGTAGTGTATGAAAACCTTTCAAATCAATTTGTTGTGATTAATTACCAAATATTTTCGAGTCATTGAATAGGTATTAGATATGTTTAAGCATATGAAGCCCTTGGATCAAACTCAATTCAAATTAAATGGTAAGACCATCATAGTCTCTTAAGCGATTTGTGGTGTATAAAAATCTTTCAAATCATTTTGTTGTGAATAATTACCAAATATTTTTGAGTCCTTGAATAGGTATTAGATATATTTTAGCATATGAAGCCCTTGGATCAAACTCAATTCAAATCAAAGGATAAAACCGTCATAGTCTCTTAGGCGATTGGTGGTGAATGAACACCTTTCAAATCATTTTTTGTGCTTAATTACCATATTTTTTGACTCCTTCAATAGGTATTAGATATATTTCAATCATATGAAGCGCTTGGATCCAACTTATTTCATATCAAAGGGTAAAACGGTGATAGTCTCTTAGGCGATTTGTGGTGTATGAAAACCTTTAAAATCATTTTGTTGGGAATAATTATCAAATATTTTTGAGTCCTTGAATAGGTATTAGATCTTTTAAAAACATATGAAGCTCTTGGATCAAACTCAATTCTAGTCAGAGGGTAAAACCGTCATAGTCTCTTAGGCGATTTTTGGTGTATGAACACCTTTCAAATCATTTTTTGTGCTTAATTACAACATATTTTTGACTCCTTGAATTGGTATTAGGTGTATTTCAATCATATGAAGCCCTTGGATCAAACTTATTTCAAATCGAAGGGTACAACCGTCATAGTCAGTTAGGCGATTTGTGGTGTATGAACACCTTTTGAATAATTTTGTTGTGAATAATTACAAAATATTTTTGAGTACTTGAATAGGTATTAGATATATTTAATCATATGAAGCCCTTGGATCAAACTCAATTCAAATTAAAGGGTAAAACCATCATAGTCTCTTTGGCGATTTGTGGTGTATGAAGACCTTTCAAATCATTTTGTTGTGAATAATTACCAAATATTTTTGAGTCTTTGAATGGTATTAGATATATTTAGAGCATATGAAGCCGTTGTATCAAATTATTTCATATCAAAGGGTAAAACCATCGTAGTCTCTTAGGCGATTTATGGTGTATGAAAACCTTTCAAATCATTTTGTTGTGAATAATTACCAAATATTTTTTAGTCCTTGAATAGGTATTAGATATATTTAAAGCATATGAATCCCTTGGATCAAACTTAATTCAATCAAAGGGTAAAACGGTATAGTCTCTTAGGCGATTTATGGTGTATGAAAACCTTTCAAATCATTTTGTTTTTAATAATTACCAAATATTTTTGAATCCTTGAATAGGTATTAGATATATTTAAAGCATATGAAGCCCTCGGATAAAACTCAGTTCAAGTCAAAGGGTAAAACCGTCATAGTCTCTTAGGCAATTTGTGGTGAATGAAAACCTTTCAAATCATTTTATTGGAAATAATTACCAAAGATTTTTGAGTCCTTGAATAGTTATTAGATATTTTTAAAGCATATGAAGTCCTTGGATCAAATTCAATTCAAATCAAAGGGTAAAACCGTCATATTCTCTTATGGGATTTGTGGGGTATGACCACCTTTCAAATCATTTTTTGTGTTTAATTACCAAACATTTTTGACTCCTTGAATAGGTATTACATGTATTTAAATCATATGAAGCCATTGGATCAAACTTATTTCATATCAATGGGTAAAACCCTCATAGTTTCTAAGGCGATTTGTGGTATATGAAAACCTTTCAAATCATTTTGTTGTGAATAATTACCAAATATTTTTAGTCCTTGAATAAGTATTAGATATATTTAAAGCATATGAAGCCCTTGGATCAAACTCAATTCAAATCAAAAGGTAAAACCGTGATAGTCTCTTAGGCGATTTGTGGTGATTGAACACCTTTCAAATCAATTTTTGTGTTTAATAACCATATATTTTTGACTCCTTGGATAGGTATTAGATATATTTCGTTCATATAAAGCCCTTGGATCAAACTTATTTCATATCGAAGCGTAAAACCGTCATAGTCTCTTAGGCGATTTGTGGTGTATGAACACCTTTCGATTCATTTTGTTGTGAATATTTACCAAATATTTTTGAGTCTCTGAATAAGTATTAGATATATTTAGAGCATATGAAGCCGTTGGATCAAACTTATTTCATATCAAAGGGTAAAACTTTCATAGTCTTTTACGCAATTTATGGTGTATGAAAACGTTTCAAAACATTGTTGTGAATAATTAGCAAGTATTTTTGAGTCCTTGAATAGGTATTAGATATATTTAAAGCATATGAAGCCCTTGGATCAAACCCAATAAAAATCAAAGGGTAAAACCATCATAGTCTCTTAACCGATTTGTGGTGAATGAACACCTTTCTAATCATTCTTTGTGCTTAATTACCATATATTTGTGAGGCCTTGAATAGGTATTAGATATATTTCAATCAAATGAAGCGCTTGGATCAAACTTATTTCATATCAAAGGGTAAAACCGTCATAGGCTCTTAAGCGATTTGTGGTGTATGAAAACCTTTCAAATCATTTTGTTGTGATTAATTACCAAATATTTTTGAGTCATTGAATAGGTATTAGATATATTAAAAGCATATGAAGCCCTTGGATCAAACTCCATTCAAATCAATGGGTAAAACTTTCATAGTCTATTAGGCGATTTTTTGTGTATGAACACCTTTCAAATCATTTTTTGTTCTTAATTACAAAAAAATTTTGACTCCTTGAATTGGTATTAGGTATATTTCAATCATATGAAGCCCTAGGATAAAACTTATTTCAAATCAAAGGGTAAATCCGTCAGAGTCTCTTAGGCGATTTGTGGTGTATGAACACCTTTCAAGTCATTTTCTTGTGCTTAATTACCAACATTTTTTACTGAAGCCCTTGGATCAAACATATCTGATATCAAAGGGTAAAACAGTCATAGTCTCTTAGGCGATTTGTGGTGTATAAAAACTTTTCAAATCATTTTGTTGTGAATACTTACCAAATATTTTTGAGTCTTTGAATAGGTATTAGAGGATAAAACCGGTATAGCCTATTTGGCGATTTTTGGTGTATAAACACTTTCCAATCCTTTTCTGTGCTTAATTTCCAAATATTTTTGACTCCTTGAATTGGTATTAGGCATATTTCAATCATATTAAGCCCCTTGATCAAACTAATTTCAAATCAAAAGGTAAAGCTGTCAGAGTCTTTTAGGCGATTTCTGGTGTGTATGAACATCTTTCGAATCTTTTTGTTGTGAATAATTACCAAATATTTTTGAGTCCGTGAATAGCTTTTAGATAAATTTAAGCATATGAAGCCCTTGGATCTAACTCAATTCAAATTAAAGGGTAAAACCATCGTAGTCTCTAAGGCGATTTGTCGTGAATGAACACCTTTCAAATTATTTTTTGTGCTTAATTACCAAATATTTTTGACTCATTGAATAGGTATTAGATGTTTTTAAAACATATGAAGCCATTGGATCAAACTTATTTCATATCAATGGGTAAAACCCTCATAGTCTCTTAGGAAATTTGTGGTTTATGAAAACCTTTCAAATCATTTTGTTGTGAATAATTACCAAATATTTTTAGTCCTAGAATAAGTATGAGATATATTTAAAGCATATGAAACCCTTGGATCAAACTCAATTCAAATCAAAGGGTAAAATCGTTATAGTCTTTTAGGTGATTTGTGGTGAATGAACACCTTTCAAATCATTCTTTGTGCTTAATTACCATATATTTTGTATCCTTGAATAGGTATTAGATATATTTCAATCATATGAAGCGCTTGGATCAAACTTATTTCTTATCAAAGGGTAAAACCGTCATAGTCTCTTAGGCATTCTGTGATGTATGAAAACCTTTTAAATCATTTTGTTGTGATTAATTACCAAATATTTTTTAGTCATTGAATATGTATTAGATATATTAAAAGCATATGAAGCCCTTGGATCAAACTCAATTCAAATCAAAGGGTAAAACTATCATAGTCTCTTAGGCGATTTTTGGTGTATGAATACCTTTCAAATCATTTTATGTTCTTAATTACAAATTTTTTTTGACTCACTAAATTGGTATTAGGTATATTTCAATCATATGAAGCCCTTGGATCAAACTTATTTCAAATCAATGGGTAAAACCGTCAGAGTCTCTTAGGCGATTTGTGGTGAATGAACACGTTTCAAATTATTTTTTATGCTTAATTACCATATATTTTTACTCCTTGGATAGGTATTAGATATATTTCGTTCATATAAAGCGCTTGGATCAAACTTATTTCATATCGAAGCGTAAAACCGTCATAGTCTCTTAGGCGATTTGTGGTGTATGAACACCTTTCAATTCATTTTGTTGTGAATAATTACCAAATATTTTTGAGTCTTTGAATAAGTATTAGATATATTTAGAGCATATGAAGCCGTTGGATCAAACTTATTTCATATCAAAGGGTAAACTGTCATAGTCTTTTAGGCAAATTATGGTGTATGAAAACCTTTCAAATCATTTTGTTGTGAATAATTACCAAATATTTTTGAGTCCTTGAATAGGTATTAGATATATTTAAAGTATATGAAGCCCTTAGATCAAACTCAAAAAAAATCAAAGGGTAAAACCGTCATAGTCTCTTAAGCGATTTATGGTGTATGAAAACCTTTCAAATCATTTTGTTGTGAATAATTACCAAACATTTTTGAGTCCTTGAATAAGTATTATATATATTTATAGCATATGAAGCCTTGGATCAAACTCAATTCAAATCAAAGGGTAAAACCGTCATAGTCTCTTAGGCAATTTGTGGTTAATGAACACCTTTCAAATCATTTTTTGTGCTTAATTACCCTATATTTTTGACTCCTTGGATAGGTATTAGATATATTTCGTTCATATAAAGCACTTGGATCAAACTTATTTCATATCGAAGCGTAAAACCGTCATAGTCTCTTAGGCGATTTGTGGTGTATGAAAACCTTTCAATTCATTTTGTTGTGAATAATTACAAAATATTTTTGATTCTTTGAATAGGTATTAAATATATTTAAAGCATATGAAGCCCTTGGATAAAACTCAGTTTAAATCAAAGGGTAAAATCGTCATAGTCTCTTAGGCAATTTGTGGTGTATGAACACCTTACTAATCATTCTGTTAAGAATAATTACCAAATATTTTTTAGTCTTTGAATAGGTATTAGATATTTTTAAAGAATATGAAGTCCTTAGATCAAACTCAATTCAAATCAAAAGGTAAAACCGTTAAAGTCTCTTAGGCAATTTGTGGTTTATGAACACCTTTCAAATCATTTTTTGTGCTTAATTACCAAATATTTTTGACTCCTTGAATTGGTATTGGGTATATTTCAATCATATGAAAACTTGTTTCAAACTTATTTCAAATCGAAGGGTAAAACTGTCATAGTCTCTTAGGTGATTTGTGGTGAATGAACACCTTTCAAATCATTCTTTGTGCTTAATTACCATATATTTTTGACTCCTTGAATAGGTATTAGATATATTTCAATCATACGAAGCGCTTGGATCAAACTTATTTCATATCAAAGGGTAAAACAGTCATAGTCTCTTAGGCTTTTTGTGGTGTATGAAAACCTTTCAAATCATTTTGTTGTGAATAATTACCAAATATTTTTGAGTCCTTGAATAGGTATTAGATATATTTAAAGTATATGAAGCCCTTGGATCAAATTCAATTCCAATCAAAGGGTAAAATCGACATAGTCTCTTAGGCGATTTGTGGTGGAATGAACACCTTTCAAATCATTTTTTGTGCTTAATTACCATATATTTTTGACTGCTTGGATAGGTATTAGATATATTTCGTTCACATAAAGCGCTTGGATCAAACTTATTTCATATCGAAGCGTAAAACCGTCATAGTCTCTTAGGCGATTTGTGGTGTATGAAAACCTTTCAATTCATTTTGTTGTTATTAATTACCAAATATTTTTGAGTCTTTGATTAGGTATTAAATATATTTAAAGCATATGAAGCCCTTGGATAAAACTCAATATAAATCAAAGGGTAAAACCGTCATAGTCTCTTAGGTGATTTGTGGTGTATGAACACCTTTCAAATCATTTTGTTAAGAATAATTACCAAATATTTTTTATTCCTTGAATAGGTATTAGATCTTTTTAAAGCATATGAAGTCCTTAGATCAAAATAAATTCAAATCAAAGGGTAAAACCGTTAAAGTCTCTTAGGCAATTTGTGGTGTATGAAAACCTTTCAAATCCTTTTTTGTGCTTAATTACCAAATATTTTTGACTGCTTGAATTGGTATTAGGTATATTTCAATCATATGAAAACTTGTTTCAAACTTATTTCAAATCAAAGGGTAAAACTATTATAGTCTCTTAGGTTATTTGTGGTGCATGAACACCTTTCAAATCATTCTTTGTGCTGAATACCATATATTTTTAAATCCTTGAATAGGTATTAGATATATTTCAATCATATGAAGCGCTTGGATCAAACTGATTTCATATCAAAGCGTAAAACCGTCATACTCTCTTAGGCAATTTGTGGTGTATGAACACCTTTCAAATCATTCTGTTAAGAATAATTACCAAATATTTTTTAGTCTTTGAATAGGTATTAGATATTTTTAAAGAATATGAAGTCCTTAGATCAAACTCAATTCAAATCAAAAGGTAAAACCGTTAAAGTCTCTTAGGCAATTTGTGGTTTATGAACACCTTTCAAATCATTTTTTGTGCTTAATTACCAAATATTTTTGACTCCTTGAATTGGTATTAGGTATAGTTCAATCATATGAAAACTTGTTTCAAACTTATTTCAAATCAAAGGGTAAAACTGTCATAGTCTCTTAGGTGATTTGTGGTGAATGAACACCTTTCAAATCATTCTTTGTGCTTAATTACCATATATTTTTGACTCCTTGAATAGGTATTAGATATATTTCAATCATACGAAGCGCTTGGATCAAACTTATTTCATATCAAAGGGTAAAACAGTCATAGTCTCTTAGGCTTTTTGTGGTGTATGAAAACCTTTCAAATCATTTTGTTGTGAATAATTACCAAATATTTTTGAGTCCTTGAATAGGTATTAGATATATTTAAAGTATATGAAGCCCTTGGATCAAACTCAATTCCAATCAAAGGGTAAAATCGACATAGTCTCTTAGGCGATTTGTGGTGAATGAACACCTTTCAAATCATTTTTTGTGCTTAATTACCATATATTTTTGACTCCTTGGATAGGTATTAGATATATTTTGTTCACATAAAGCGCTTGGATCAAACTTATTTCATATCGAAGCGTAAAACCGTCATAGTCTCTTAGGCGATTTGTGGTGTATGAAAACCTTTCAATTCATTTTGTTGTTATTAATTACCAAATATTTTTGAGTCTTTGATTAGGTATTTGATATATTTAAAGCATATGAAGCCCTTGGATAAAACTCAATTTAAATCAAAGGGTAAAACCGTCATAGTCTCTTAGGTGATTTGTGGTGTATGAACACCTTTCAAATCATTTTGTTAAGAATAATTACCAAATATTTTTTATTCCTTGAATAGGTATTAGATCTTTTTAAAGCATATGAATTCCCTTAGATCAAAATAAATTCAAATCAAAGGGTAAAACCGTTAAAGTCTCTTAGGCAATTTGTGGTGTATGAAAACCTTTCAAATCCTTTTTTGTGCTTAATTACCAAATATTTTTGACTGCTTGAATTGGTATTAGGTATATTTCAATCATATGAAAAATTGTTTCAAACTTATTTCAAATCAAAGGGTAAAACTATTATAGTCTCTTAGGTTATTTGTGGTGCATGAACACCTTTCAAATCATTCTATGTGCTGAATACCATATATTTTTGACTCCTTGAATAGGTATTAGATATATTTCAATCATATGAAGCGCTTGGATCAAACTGATTTCATATCAAAGCGTAAAACCGTCATAGTCTCTTAGGCATTTTGTGGTGTATGAAAACCTTTCAAATCATTTTGTTGTGAATAATTACCAAATATTTTTGAGTCCTTGAATAGGTATTAGATATATTTAAAGTATATGAAGCCCTTGGATCAAACTCAATAAAAATCAAAGGGTTAAACCGTCATAGTCTCTTAGCCGATTTTTGGTGAATGAACACCTTTCAAATCATTCTTTGTGCTTAATTACCATATACTTTTGACTCCTTGAATAGGTATTAGATATATTTCAATCTTATGAAGCGCTTGGATCAAACTTATTTCATATCAAAGGGTAAAACCGTCATAGGCTCTTAAGCAATTTGTGGTGTATGAAAACCTTTCAAATCATTTTGTTGTGATTAATTACTAAATATTTTCTAGTCATTGAATAGGTATTAGATAATTAAAAGCATATGAAGCCCTTGGATAATACTCAATTCAAATCAAAGGGTAAAATTGTCATAGTTTTTAAGGCGATTTTTGGTGTATGAACACCTTTCATATTATTTTTGACTCCTTAAATTGGTATTAGGTATATTTTGAATCATATGAAGCCCTTGGATCAAACTTATTTCAAATCAAAGGGTAAATCCATCAGAGTCTCTTAGGCGATTTGTGGTGCATGAACTGATGTATTACCATAGTATAGTTTTTGCCTATAGGTTTTTACCTTTCACTTGAAAGGGTTTTTCCTATTTTTGGCTTAGTCTATAGAGTCTTAGATTAATTTATTTTAGACTTTAGTTAATTTAGTTTAGACTTTTATTCAGCATATTATTTTCTGTTAAATGGCTGAAAATATATGATGTAATTTCGGTTATGTTTAAGTCTAGTTGAGTTGTAATCCCTTAAAGATTAGATTAGCTAAGGGATAAGATTAATAGTAGGCGTGTGAAATAAGATAGGAGAGCCGAAAATCTCTATCCTATCTTATTAGATTATCTTCCTTATCTTTAGGGTATCTTTTCCTAAATTCTAGGGATTAGTTTTAAATGCTTTCTAGATAGGATTTTGGTTTCCTTATTGTACAAGGAATAGCCTAGTATATATAGGACCAGTTTCTCATTAATAAAATCAGATTTTGAAGTATTAAAATTTCATGAGTTTGTACTTATGATTTAAGGTTGAGTACCTTGCTTGTTTAGCATTGAAGAAAGACTGAGATCGATCTTCTACCCCTTTGAACCGAGATTCAAAGGTTACTATCCCTATTTGTTACTCTCTAAACTACACAACCATCACTCTCTTTAGCTAAATATCACATAAAAATCGTTCCTTTAAGTCCTACAACTCTCACTCACTCTAAAACCCTCTAAAGTAACAATCTTTGAGCCCCAAAATCATATCATGAACATTTTTTGAATCATTTTGTTTTGAATAATTACCAAATATTTTTGAGTCTGTGAATAGATTTTAGATATATTTAAGCATATCATGCTCTTGGATCAAACTCAATTCAAATTAAAGGGTAAAACCATCATAGTCTCTTAAGCGATTTGTGGTGTATAAAAACCTTTCAAATCATTTTGTTGTGAATAATTACCAAATATTTTTGAGTCATTGAATAGGTATTAGATATATTTAAAGCATATGAATCCCTTGGATCAAACTTAATTCAATCAAAGGATAAAACCGGCACACTCTCTTAGGCGACTTTTAGTGTATAAACACCTTTCAAATCCTTTTATGTGCTTAATTACCAAATATTTTTGACTCCTTGAATTGGTATTAGGTATATTTCAATCATATTAACCCCTTGATCAAACTTATTTCAAATCAAATTGTAAAACCATCATAAGTCGCTTTGGCGATTGGTGGTGTATGAACACCTTTTAAATCACTTTGTTGTGAATAATTACCAAATATTTTTGTGTCCTTGAATAGGTATTAGATATATTTAAAGCATATGAAGCCCTTTGATCAAACTCAATTCAAATAAAATTGTAAAACCGTCATAGTCTCTTAGGCGATGTTTGGGTGCATGAACACCTTTCAGATTCTTTTGTTGTGAATAATTACCAAATATTTTCGACTCCTTGAATAGGTATTAGATATATTTAAAGCATATGAAGCCCTTGGATCAAACTCAATTCAAATCAAATGGTAAAACCGTCATAGTCTCTTAGGCAATTTTTGGTGAATGAACACCTATCAAATCATTTTGTTAAGAATAATTACCAAATATATTTGAGTCCTTGAATAGGTATTAGATCTTTTAAAGCATATGAATTCCTTGGATCAAACTCAATTCAAATCAAAGGGTAGAACCATCATAGTCTCATAGGGGATTTGTGGTGTATGAACAACTTTGATATCATTTTTTGTGCTTAATTACCAAATATTTTTGACTCTTTAAATAGGTTTTAGATATATTTAAATCAATTGAAACCCTTGGATCAAAGTTATTTCAAATCAAACGGTAAAACCGTTATAGTCTGTTAGGCGATTTATGGTGTATGAAAACCTTTCAAATAATTTTGTTTTGAATAATTACCAAATATTTGAGTCCTTGAATAGGTATTAGATATATTTAAAGCATATGAAGCCCTTGGATCAAACTCAATTCAAATTAAAGGTTAGAATTGTCATAGTCTATTAGCGATTTTTGATTTATGAACACCTTTCAAATCATTTTTTGTGATTATTACCAAATATTTAGACTCCTTGAATTGGTATTAGGTATATTTCAATCATATGAAACACTTGGATCAAACTTATTTCAAATCAAAGGGTAAAACCGTCATAGTCTGTTAGGCGATTTGTGGTGTATAAACAACTTTCAAATCATTTTGTTGTGAATATATACCAAATATTTTTGAGTCCTTCAATAGGTATTAGATATATTGAAAGCATATGAAGCCCTTTGATCAAACTTATTTCATATCAAAGTGTCAAACCGTCATAGTCTGTTAGGCGATTTATGGTGTATGAAAACCTTTCAAATAATTTTGTTGTGAATAATTACCATATATTTTTGAGTCCTTGAATAAGTATTAGAAATATTTAAAGCATATGAAGCCCTTGGATCAGACTCAATTCCAATCAAAGGGTAAAACCGTCATAGTCTCTTAGGCGATTTGTGGTGAATGAACACCTTTCAAATTATTTTTTGTGCTTAATTACAATATATTTTGACTCCTTGGATAGGTATTATATATATTTTGTTCACATAAAGCGCTTGGATCAAACTTATTTCATATCGAAGCGTAAAACCGTCATAGTCTCTTAGGCGATTTGTGGTGTATGAAAACCTTTCAATTCATTTTGTTGTGAGTAATTACCAAATATTTTTGAGTCTTTGATTAGGTATTAGATATATTTAAAGCATATGAAGCCCTTGGATAAAACTCAATTTAAATCAAAGGGTAAAACCGTCATAGTCTCTTAGGTGATTTGTGGTGTATGAACACCATTCAAATCATTTTGTTAAGAATAATTACCAAATATTTTTTAGTCCTTGAATAGGTATTAGATCTTTTTAAATCATATGAAGTCCTTAGATCAAACTAAATTCAAATCAAAGGGTAAAAACCGTTAAAGTCTCTTAGGCAATTTGTGGTGTATGAAAACCTTTCAAATCATTTTTTGTGCTTCATTACCAAATATTTTTGATTGTTTGAATTGGTATTAGGTATATTTCAATCATATGAAAACTTGTTTCAAACTTATTTCAAATCAAAGGGTAAAACTATTATAGTCTCTTAGGTTATTTGTGGTGCATGAACACCTTTCAAATCATTCTTTGGGCAGAATACCATATATTTTTGACTCCTTGAATAGGTATTAGATATATTTCAATCATATGAAGCGCTTGGATCAAACTGATTTGATATCAAAGCGTAAAACAGTCATAGTCTCTTAGGCATTTTGTGGTGTATGAAAACCTTTCAAATCATTTTGTTGTGAATAATTACCAAATATTTTTCAGTCCTTGAATAGGTATTAGATATATTTAAAGTATATGAAGCCCTTGGATCAAACTCAATAAAAATCAAATAGTTAAACCGTCATAGTCTCTTAGCCGATTTTTGGTGAATGAACACCTTTCAAATCATTCTTTTTGCTTAATTACCATATATTTTTGACTTCTTTAATAGGTATTAGATATATTTCAATCTTATGAAGCGCTTGGATCAAACTTATTTCATATCAAAGGGTAAAACCGCCATAGGCTCTTAAGCAATTTGTGGTGTATGAAAACCTTTCAAATCATTTTGTTGTGATTAATTACCAAATATTTTCTAGTCATTGAATAGGTATTAGATATATTAAAAGCATATGAAGCCCTTGGATAAAACTCAATTCAAATCAAAGGGTAAAACTGTCATAGTCTCTAAGGCGATTTTTGGTGTATGAACACCTTTCATATCATTTTTTGTTCTTAATTACAAAATATTTTTGACTCCATCAGAGTCTCTTAGGCGATTTGTGGTGTATGAACATTTTTCGGATCATTTTGTTTTGAATAATTACCAAATATTTTTGAGTCTGTGAATAGGTTTTAGATATATTTAAGCATATCAAGCTCTTGGATCAAACTCAATTCAAATTAAAGGGTAAAACCATCATAGTCTCTTAAGCGATTTGTGGTGTATAAAAACCTTTCAAATCATTTTGTTGTGAATAATTACCAAATAATTTTGAGTCCTTGAATAGGTATTAGATATATTTAAAGCATATGAATCCCTTGGATCAAACTTAATTCAATCAAAGGATAAAACCGGTATACACTCTTAGGCGACTTTTAGTGTATAAACACCTTTCAAATCCTTTCCTGTGCTTAATTACCAAATATTTTTGACTCCTTGAATTGGTATTAGGTATATTTCAATCATATTAACACCTTGATCAAACTTATTTCAAATCAAATTGCAAAACCGTCATAGTCACTTAGGCGATTGGTGGTGTATGTTAACCTTTCTAATCATTTTGTTGTGAATAATTACCAAATATTTTTGTGTCCTGGAATAGGTATTAGATATATTTAAAGCATATGAAGCCCTTTGATCAAACTCAATTTAAATAAAATTGTAAAACCGTCATAGTCTCTTAGGCGATGTTTGGTGCATGAACACTTTTCAGATTCTTTTGTTGTGAATAATTACCAAATATCTTCGACTCCTTGAATATGTATTAGATATATTTAAAGCATATGAAGCCCTTGGATCAAACTCAATTCAAATCAAATGGTAAAACCGTCATAGTCTCTTAGGCAATTTTTGGTGAATGAACACCTTTCAAATCATTTTGTTAAGAATAATTACCAAATAGATTTGAGTGCTTGAATAGGTATTAGATCTTTTTAAAGGATATAAATTCCTTGGATCAAACTCAATTCAAATCAAAGGGTATAACCATCATAGTCTACTAGGCGATTTTTGGTTTATGAACACCTTTCAAATCATTTTTTGTGATTATTACCAAATATTTAGACTCCTTGAATTGGTATTAGGTATATTTCAATCATATGAAACACTTGGATCAAACTTATTTCAAATCAAAGGGTAAAATCGTCATAGTCTCTTAGGCGATTTGTGGTGTATAAACAACTTTCAAATCCATTTTGTTGTGAATATATACCAAATATTTTTGAGTCCTTCAATTGGTATTAGGTATATTGAAAGCATATGAAGCCCTTGGATCAAACTTATTTCATATCAAAGTGTCAAACCGTCATAGTCTGTTAGGCGATTTATGGTTTATGAAAACCTTTAAAATAATTTTGTTGTGAATAATTACCAAATATTTTTGAGTCGTTGAATAGGTATTAGATATATTTAAAGCATATGAAGCCCTTGGATCAAACTCAATTCAAATCAAATGGTAAAACCGTCATAGTCTCTTAGGCAATTTTTGGTGAATGAACACCTTTCAAATCATTTTGTTAAGAATAATTACCAAATAGATTTGAGTGCTTGAATAGGTATTAGATCTTTTTAAAGGATATAAATTCCTTGGATCAAACTCAATTCAAATCAAAGGGTATAACCATCATAGTCTACTAGGCGATTTTTGGTTTATGAACACCTTTCAAATCATTTTTTGTGATTATTACCAAATATTTAGACTCCTTGAATTGGTATTAGGTATATTTCAATCATATGAAACACTTGGATCAAACTTATTTCAAATCAAAGGGTAAAACCATCATAGTCTCTTAGGCGATTTGTGGTGTATGAACACCTTTTGATTCATTTTGTTGTGAATAATTACCAAATATTTTCGAGTCGTTGAATAGTTATTAGATACTTCCTCCGTTTCTTTATAAGTGCTACATATTGACTTTGCTACTATTCATCCATTATAGTTTGACTGGCTTTTACAATTTATGCATAAGAAAAAATATAGTCTTGTTGGATCTTGTTTGATTCGTCTCGATGTATACATTTTTAATATCTTGTTGTCATAATTTTTACAAATACATAATTAAAGCATATGAAGCCCTTGGATCAAACTTAATTCAAATCAAAGGGTCAAACCGTCATAGTCTCTTAGGCGATTTGTGGTGAATGAACACATTTCAAATAGTTTTTTTTGGGAATAATTACCAATTATTTTTGAGATCCTTGAATAGGTATTAGTTACATTTAAAGCACATGAAGCCCTTGGATCAAACTCCAATTCAAATCAAAGGGTAAAATCGTCACAGTCTCTTAGGCAATTTGTGGTGAATGAACACCTTTCAAATCATTTTTTGTGCTTAATTACCATATTTTTGACTCCCTGGATAGGTATTAGATATATTTCGTTCATATAAAGCGCTTGGATCAAACTTATTTCAAATCGAAGCGTAAAACCGTCATAGTCTCTTAGGCGATTTGTGGTGTATGAACACCTTTCGATTCATTTTGTTGTGAATAATTACCAAATATTTTTGAATCTTTGAATAAGTATTAGATATATTTAGAGCAAATGAAGCCCTTGGATCAAATTTGAATTCAAATCAAGGGTAAAACCGTCATAGTCTCTTAGGCGATTTATGGTGAATGAACACCTTTCAAATCATTTTGTTGGGAATAATTACCAAATATTTTTGAGCCCTTGAATAGCTATTAGATATATTTAGATCAAATGAAGTCGTTGGATCAAACTTATTTCATATCAAAGGGTAAAACTGTCATAGTTTTTTAGGCAATTTATGGTGTATGAAAACCTTTCAAATCATTTTGTTGTGAATAATTACCAAATAATTTTAGTCCTTGAATAGGTATTAGATATATTTAAAGTATATGACGCCCTTGGATCAAACTCAAAAAAAAATCAAAGGGTAAAACCGTCATAGTCTCTTAGGCGATTTATGGTGTATGAAAACCTTTCAAATCATTTTATTGTGAATAATTACTAAACATTTTTGAGTCCTTGAATAAGTATTAGATATATTTAAAAGCATATGCAGCCCTTGGATCAAACTCAATTCAAATGAAAGGGTAAAACCGTCATAGTCTCTTAGGAGATTTGTGGTGAATGAACACCTTTCAAATCTTTTTTTGCTTAATTACCAAATATTTTTGACTCCTTGAATTGGTATTAGGTATATTTAAATCATATGAAAACTTGTTTCAAACTTATTTCAAATCAAAGGGTAAAACTGTCATAGTGTCTTAGGTGATTTGTGGTGAATGAACACCTTTCAAATCATTCTTTGTGCTTAATTACCTTATATTTTTGACTCCTTGAATAGGTATTAGATATATTTCAATCATATGAAGCGCTTCGATCAAACTTATTTCATATCAAAGGGTAAAACCCTGATAGTCTCTTATGCGATTTGTGGTGTATGAAAACCTTTCAAATCAATTTGTTGTGATTAATTACCAAATATTATTGAGTCATTGAATAGGTATTAGATATATTAAAAACATATGCAGCCCTTGAATCAAACTCAATTCACATCAAAGGGTAAAGCCGACATAGTCTCTTAAGCGATTTTTGGTGTATGAATACCTTTCAAATCATTTTGTTGTGATTAATTACCATATATTTTTGACTCCTTAAATATGTATTAGATATATTAAAAGCATATTAAGCCCTTGGATCAAACTCAATTCAAATCAAAGGGTAAAACTGTCATAGTCTCTTAAGCGATTTTTGGTGTATGAATACCTTTCAAATCATTTTTTGTTCTTAATTACAAAATATTTTTGACTCCTTAAATTGGTATTAGGTATATTTCAATCATATGAAGCCCTTGGATAAACTTATTTCAAATCAAAGGGTAAAAAAGTTAGAGTCTCTTAGGTGATTTGTGGTGTCTGAACACCTTTGAATCACTTTGTTGTGAATAATTACCAAATATTTTTGAGTCCGTGAATAGGTATTAGATATATTAGAAGCATGAAGCCCTTGGATCAAACTCAATTCAAATTAAAGTGTAAAACCATCATAGTCTCTTAGGCGATTTGTGGTGAATGAACACCTTTCAAATCATTTGCTGTGCTTAATTACCATATATTTTTGACTACTTGGATAGGTATTAGATATATTTCATTCATATAAAGCGCTTGGATCAAACTTATTTCAAATTGAAGCGTAAAACAGTCATAGTCTCTTAGGCGATTTGTGGTGTATGAACACCTTTTGATTCATTTTGTTGTGAATAATTACCAAATATTTTTGAGTCTTTGAATAAGTATTATATATATTTAGAGCATATCAAGCCGTTGTATCAAACTTATTTCATATCAAAGGGTAAAACTATCATAGTTTTTTAGGCAATTTATGGTGTATGAAAACCTTTCAAATCATTTTGTTGTGAATAATTACCAAATATTTTTGAGTCCTTGAATAGGTATTAGAAATATTTAAAGTATATGAAGCCCTTGGATCAAACTCAAAAAAAATCAAAGGGTAAAACTGTCATAGTCTCTTAGGCGATTTATGGTGTATGAAAACCTTTCAAATCATTTTGTTGTGAACAATTACCAAATATTTTTTGAGTCCTTGAATAAGTATTAGATATATTTAAAGCATATGAATCCCTTGGATCAAACGCAATTCAAATTAAATGGTAAAACCATCATAGTGTCTTAAGCGATTTGTGGTGTATAAAAACCTTTCAAATCATTTTGTTGTGAATAATTACCAAATATTTTTGAGTCGTTGAATAGGTATTAGATATATTTAAAGTATATGAAACCCTTGGATCAAACTCAAAAAAATCAAAGGGTAAAACCGTCATAGTCTCTTAGGCGATTTATGGTGTATGAAATCCTTTCAAATCATTTTGTTGTGAATAATTACCAAACATTTTTGAGTCCTTGAATAAGTATTAGATATATTTAAAGCATATGAAGCCCTTGGATCAAACTCAATTCAAATGAAAGGGTAAAACCGTTATAGTCTCTTAGGCGATTTGTGGTGAATGAACACCTTTCAAATCATTTTTTGCTTAATTGCCAAATATTTTTGACTCCTTGAATTGGTATTAGCTATATATCAATCATATGAAAAACTTGTTTCAAACTTATTTCAAATCAAAGGGGTAAAACTGTCATAGTGTCTTAGGTGATTTGTGGTGAATGAACCCCATTCAAATCATTCTTTGTGGTTAATTACCATATATTTTTGACCCTTTGAATAGGTATTAGATATATTTCAATCATATGAAGCGCTTTGATCAAACTTATTTCATATCAAAGGGTAAAACCGTGATAGTCTCTTAGGCGATTTGTGGTGTATGAAAACCTTTCAAATCAATTTGTTGTGATTAATTACCAAATATTATTGAGTCATTGAATAGGTATTAGATATATTAAAAACATATGCAGCCCTTGAATCAAACTCAATTCAAATCAAAGGGTAAAGCCGACATAGTCTCTTAGGCGATTTTTGGTGTATGAATACCTTTCAAATCATTTTGTTGTGATTAATTACCATATATTTTTGACTCCTTGAATATGTATTAGATATATTAAAAGTATATGAAGCCCTTGGATCAAACTCAATTCAAATCAAAGGGTAAAACTGCCATAGTCTCTTAGGCGATTTTTGGTGTATATTCCTTTCAAATCATTTTTTGTTCTTAATTACAAAATATTTTTGACTCCTTAAATTGGTATTAGGTATAATTCAATCATATGAAGCCCTTGGATCAAACTTATTTCAAATCAAAGGGTAAAAAGTTAGAGTCTCTTAGGTGATTTGTGGTGTCTGAACACCTTTCGAATCATTTTGTTGTGAATAATTACCAAATATTTTTGAGTCCGTGAATAGGTATTAGATATATTAAGCATATGAAGCCCTTGGATCAAACTCAATTCAAATTAAAGTGTAAAACCATCATAGTCTCTTAGGCAATTTGTGGTGAATGAACACCTTTCAAATCATTTTTTGTGCTTAATTAGCATATATTTTTGACTCCTTGGATAGGTATTAGATATATTTCATTCATATAAAGCTCTTGGATCAAACTTATTTCAAATCGAAGCGTAAAACCGTCATAGTATCTTAGGCGATTTGTGGTGTATGAACACCTTTTTGATTCATTTTGTTGTGAATAATTACCAAATATTTTGAGTCTTTGAATAAGTATTAGATATATTTACATCATATCAAGCCGTTGGATCAAACTTATTTCATATCAAAGGGTAAAACTATCATAGTTTTTTAGGCAATTTATGGTGTATGAAAACCTTTCAAATCATTTTGTTGTGAATAATTACCAAATATTTTTGAGTCGTTGAATAGGTATTAGTATATTTTAATCATATGAAAGCGCTTGGATCAAACTAATTTCGTATCAAAGGGTAAAACCGTCATAGTCTAGTAGGCATTTTGTGGTGTATGAAAACCTTCATCAAATCATTTTGTTGTGAATAATTACCCAAATAGTTTTTGAGTCCTTGAATAGGTATTATATATTTAAAGTATATGAAGCCCTTGGGCCAAACTAAATAAAAATAAACGGGTAAAACCGTCATAGTCTCTTAGCAGATTTGTGGTGAATGAACACCTTTCAAATCATTCATTGTGCTTAATTACCATATATTTTTGACTCCTTTGAATAGGTATTAGAGCTACTTCAATCATATGAAGCGCTTGGATCAAACTTATTTCATATCAAAGGTAAAACCGTCATAGGCTCTTAAGCAATTTGTGGTGTATGAAAACCTTTCAAATCAAATTAGATAAGATGAATTACCAAATATTTTTCAGTCATTGAATAGGTATTAGATATAGTTAAGCATATGAAGCCCATGGATCAAGCTCAATTCAAATTAAAGGGTAAAACGATCATAGTCTCTTAAGCGATTTGTGATGTATAAAAACACTTTCAAATCCTTTTCTGTGCTTAGTTAGCAAATATTTTTGACTCCTTCAATTGGTATTAGGTAAATTTCAATCATATTAAGCCCTTGATCAAACTTATTTCAAATGAAATGAGCAAAACCCTCATGTTGCTTAGGCGAGTGGTGGTGTATGAACACCTCTTTAAATCATTTTATTGTGAATAATTACCAAATATTTTTGTGTCCTTGAATAGGTATTAGATATATTTAAAGCATATAAGCCCTTGGATCAAACTCAATTCAAATCAAATGGTAAAACCGTCATAGTCTCTTAGGAAATTTTTGGTGAATGAACACCTTTTCAAATCGTTTTGTTAAGAATAATAACCAAATATATTTGGAATCCTTGATTAGGCATTAGATCTTTTTAAAGAATATTAATTCCTTGGATCAAAACTCAATTCAAATCAAAGGGTAAAACCGTCATAGTCTCATAGGGGATTTGTGGTGTATGAACACTTTGATATCATTTTTTACTCTTTATATAGGTTTTAATATATTTAAATCATATGAACCCTTGGATCAAATTTATTTCAAATCAAACAGAAAAACCGTCATAGTCTCTGTAGGGGATTTGTGAACATGAAAACCCTTCAAATAATTTTATTGTGAATAATTACCAAATATTTTGAGTCCTTGAATAGGTATTAGATATATTTAAAGCATATGGCTCTCCTTGGATCAAACTCAATTCAAATCAAAGGGTAAAACCGTGATAGTCTCTTTGGCGATTTGTGGTGAATGCACACCTCCAAACCATTTTTTGTAAAGAATTAACAACTATTTTTTAGTTTTTGGTTAGGTATTAGATAGGATTTAAAGTAAAAGAAGCCCTTAGAGCAAACTCAATTCAAATCGTGGGGTAAGACCGTGATAGTCTCTTAGGCGACTTGTGGTGAATGAACACCTTTCAAATCATTTTTTGTGATTAATTACCAAATATTTGACTCGGGCATAACCAATAGGTATATTTCAATCATATGAAACACTTGGATCAAACTTTTTTTCAAATCAAAAGGTAAAACCGTCATAGTCTCTTAGGCGATTCGTGGTGTGGCAAAACAACTTTAAAATCATTTTGTTGTGAATATATACCAAATATTTTTGAGTCCTTCAATAGGTATTAGATATATTTAAAGCATATGAAGCCCTTGGATCAAACTTATTTCATATTAAATGGTCAAACCGTCATAGTCTCTTAGACGAGGTTGGTGTATGAAAACCTTTAAAATAATTTTGTTGTGAATAATACCAAATATTTTTGAGTCCTTGAATAGGTATTATATATATTTAAATCATATAACCTTTGATCAAACTTAATTCGAGTGGGGGGGTAAAACTGTCACAGTCTCTTAGGCGATTTGTGGTGTATGAACGCCTTTCAATTCATTTTTTTTGGTAATAATTACCAAATATTTTTGAGATCCTTGAATAGGTATTTGTTATATTTAAAGCATACGAAGCCCTTCGATCAAACTCAAATCAAAGGGTAAAACCGTCACAGTCTCTTAGGCGATTTGTGGTGAATGAACACTCAAATCATTTTTGTCCTTAATTACCATATTTTAGACTCCTTGAATGGGTATTCGATATACTTCAATCATACTTAAGCGCTTGGATCAAACTTACTTCACATCAAAGGGTAAAACCGGGGGAGTTTCTTAGGCGACCTGTGGTGTATGAAAACCTTTCAAATCAATTTGTTGTGATTAATTACTAAATATTTTTGAGTCATTGAATAGGTATTAATAGATATATTAAAATGGTTATGAAGCCCTTGGATCAAACTCAATTTAAATCAATGGGTAAATCCGTCATAGTCTCTTAGGTGATATTTGGTGTAACAACACCTGTCAAATCATTTTTTGCTTAATTACAAAACATTTTTGACTCCTTGAATTGATATTAGGTTTATTTCAATCATATGAAGCCCTTGGATCAAACTTATATCAAATCAAAGGGTAAAACTGGGCTATGGTAGTTTCTTAAGTTTGTGGTGTATGAACACCTTTCAAATCATTTTGTTGTGAATAATTACCAAATATTTTTGAGTCCTTGAATAGGTATTGGGATATATTTAGATCATAGGAAGCCCCTTGGATAAAACTTATTTCATATCAAAGGGTAAACCGTCATAGTCTCTTAGGCGATTTATGGTGCATGGGGGGTTTACAAATCATTTTGTTGTGAATAATTACCAAATATTTTTTGAGTCCTTGAATAGGTATGATATATATTTAAAGCATATGAAGCCCTTGGATAAAAATCAATCCAAGTTAAAGGGTAAAACAGTCATATTCTCTTAGGCGATTTGTGGTAAATGAACACCTTTCATATCATTTTGTTGTGAGGCACTACAAAAATATTTTTGAGTCCTTCAATAGGTATTAGATATATTTAAAGAAGATGAAGCCCTTGGATAAAACTTAAATTCAAATCGAAGGGTAAGGGGGGGGGGGGGGGGGGGGGGGGGGGGGGGGAATAAACACCTTTCAAATCATTTTTTTTGCTTAATTACCAAATATTTTTTGACTCCTTGAATTGGTATTAGGTATATTTCAATCATATGAAAAACTTGTTTCCAAACTTATTTAAAATCAAAGGGTAAAACTGTCATAGTGTCTTAGGTGATTTGTGGTGAATGAACACCTTTCAAATTATTCTTTGTGTTTAATTACCATATATTTTTGACTCCTTGAATAGGGTGTTAGATATATTTCAATCATATGAAGCTTTTGATCAAAGTTATTTCGTATCAAAGGGTGAAACCGCATAGTCTCTTAGGCGATTTGTGGTGTATGAAAACCTTTCAAATCAATTTGTTGTGATTAATTACCAAATATTATTGAGTCATTGAATAGGTATTAAATATATTTAAAACATATGCATCCCTTGAATCAAACTCAATTCAAATCAAAGGGTAAAGCCGACATAGTCTCTTAGGCGATTTCTTGTGTATGAATACCTTCAAATCATTTTGTTGTGATTAATTACCATATATTTTTGACTCCTTGAATATGTATTAGATATATTAAAAGCATATGAAGCCCTTGGATCAAACTCAATTCAAACAAAGGGTAAAACTGTCATAGTCTCTTAGGCGATTTCTCTTGCATGAATACCTTTAAAATCATTCTTTGTTCTTAATTACAAAATATTTTTGACTCCTTTAATTGGTATTAGATATATTTCAATCGGATGAAGCCCTTGGATCAAACTTATTTCGAACCAAAGGGTAAAAGGGTTAGAGTCTCTTAGGTGATTTGTGGTGTCTGAACACATTCTAATCATTTTTTTGTGAATAATTACTGAATATTTTTTGAGTCCGTGAATAGGTATTGGATATATTGAAAGCATATGAAGCCCTTGTATCAAACTCAATTCAAATTAAATGGTAAAACCATCATAGTCTTCTTAGGCGATTTGTGGTGAATGACCACCTTTCAAATCATTTTTTGTGCTTCACTACGATATATTTTTGACTCCTTGTATAGGTATTAGATATATTTCATTCATATAAAGCGCTTCGATCAAACTTATTTCAAATCGAAGCGTAAAACCATAATAGTCTCTTGTATGACTTGTGGTGTATGAACACCTGGAGATTCATTTTGTTGTGAATAATTAATAAATATTTTTGAGTCTTTGAATAAGTATTAGATATATTTGGATATCAATTGCCGTTGGATCAAACTTATTTCATATTAAAGGGTAAAACTATCATGTTTTTTAGGCAATTTATGGTGTATGAAAACCTTTCAAATCATTTTGTTGTGAATAATTACCAAATATTTTTGATCCTTGAATAGGTATTAGATATATTTAAAGAATATGAAGCCCTTGGATCAAACTCAATAAAAATCAAAGGGTAAAACTTTCATAGTCTCTTAGGCGATTTATGGTGTAATATGAAAACCTTTCAAATCATTTTGTTGTGAATAATTACTAAATATTTTTGAGTCCTTGAATAAGTATTAGATATATTTAAAGCATATGAAGCCCTTGGATCAAACTCAATTCAAATTAAAGGGTAAAACCGCCTAGTCTCTTAGGCGATTTGTGGTGAATGAACACCTTTCAAAGAATTTTTTTGCTTAATTACCAAATATTTTTGACTCCTTGAATTGGTATTAGGTATATTTCAATCATATGAAAACTTGTTTCAAACTTATTTCAAATCAAAGGGTAAAACTTTCATAGTGTCTTAGGTGATTTGTTGAGAATGAACATCTTTCAAATCATTCTTTGTGCTTAATTACCATATATTTTTGACTCCCTTGAATAGGTATTGGATATAGTTTTAATCATATGAAGCGCTTGTATCAAACTGATTTCATATCAAAAGGGTAAAAACCGTCATAGTCTCAGAGGCAATTTTTCTGGTGTATGAAAACCTTTCAAATCATTTTGTTGTGAATAAATACCAAATATTTTTGAGTCCTTGAATAGGTATTACATATATTTAAAGTATATGAAGCCCTTGGATCAAACTCAATTAAAATAAAAGGGTAAAACCGTCATAGTCTCTTAGCAGATTTGTGGTGAATGAACACCTTTCAAATCATTCATTGTGCTTTAATTACCATATATTTTTGACTCCTTGAATAGGTATTGGATATATTTAAGCATATGAAGCCCTTGGATCAACTCTCAATTGAAATTAAAGGGTAAAACCATCATAGTCTCTTAAGCGATTTGTGATGTATAAAAACCTTCAAATCCTTTTCTGTGCTTAATTACCAGTCATTTTTGAGTCTTTGAATTGGTATTAGGTAAATTTCAATCATATTAAGCCCTTTTATCAAACTTATTTCCAAATCAAATGGTCAAACTGTCCTAGTCGCTTAGGCGATTGGTGGTGTATGAACACCTTTTCAAAATTACTTTTGTTGTGAATAATTACCAAATATTTTTGTGTCCTTGAATAGGTATTAGATATATTTAAAGCATATGAAGCCCTTGGATCAAACTCAATTCAAATCAAAGGGTAAAACCGTCATAGTCTCTTAGGCGATTTGTGGTGTATGAACACCTTTCAAATCATTTTGTTGTGAATAATTACCAAATATTTTTGAGTCCTTGAATAGGTATTAGATATATTTAAAGCATATGAAGCCCTTGGATCAAACTCAATTCAAATCAAAGGGTAAAACCGTCATAGTCTCTTAGGCGATTTGTGGTGTATGAACACCTTTCAAATCATTTTTTGACTCTTTACCATAGGTTTTAGATATATTTAAATCATATGAAGCCCTTGGATCAAACTTATTTCAAATCAAAGGGTAAAACCGTCATAGTCTCTTAGGCGATTTGTGGTGTATGAAAACCTTTCAAATCATTTTGTTGTGAATAATTACCAAATATTTTTGAGTCCTTGAATAGGTATTAGATATATTTAAAGCATATGAAGCCCTTGGATCAAACTCAATTCAAATCAAAGGGTAAAACCGTCATAGTCTCTTAGGCGATTTGTGGTGTATGAACACCTTTCAAATCATTTTTTGTGAATAATTACCAAATATTTTTGACTCCTTGAATAGGTATTAGATATATTTAAAGCATATGAAGCCCTTGGATCAAACTCATTCAAATCAAAGGGTAAAACCGTCATAGTCTCTTAGGCGATTTGTGGTGTATGAACACCTTTCAAATCATTTTTTGTGAATAATTACCAAATATTTTGAGTCCTTGAATAGGTATTAGATATATTTAAATCATATGAAGCCCTTGGATCAAACTTATTTCAAATCAAAGGGTAAAACCGTCATAGTCTCTTAGGCGATTTGTGGTGTATGAACACCTTTCAAATCATTTTGTTGTGAATAATTACCAAATATTTTTGAGTCCTTGAATAGGTATTAGATATATTTAAAGCATATGAAGCCCTTGGATCAAACTTATTTCAAATCAAAGGGTAAAACCGTCATAGTCTCTTAGGCGATTTGTGGTGTATGAACACCTTTCAAATCATTTTGTTGTGAATAATTACCAAATATTTTTGAGTCCTTGAATAGGTATTAGATATATTTAAAGCATATGAAGCCCTTGGATCAAACTCAATTCAAATCAAAGGGTAAAACCGTCATAGTCTCTTAGGCGATTTGTGGTGTATGAACACCTTTCAAATCATTTTTGGGAATAATTACCAAATATTTTGAGTCCTTGAATAGGTATTTATATTTAAAGCATATGAAGCCCTTGGATCAAACTCAATTCAAATCAAAGGGTAAAACCGTCATAGTCTCTTAGGCGATTTGTGGTGTATGAACACCTTTCAAATCATTTTTGTGCTTAATTACCAAATTTTTTGACTCCTTGAATAGGTATTAGATATATTTAAAATCATATGAAGCCCTTGGATCAAACTTATTTCAAATCAAAGGGTAAAACCGTCATAGTCTCTTAGGCGATTTGTGGTGTATGAACACCTTTCAAATCATTTTGTTGTGAATAATTACCAAATATTTTTGAGTCCTTGAATAGGTATTAGATATATTTAAAGCATATGAAGCCCTTGGATCAAACTCAATTCAAATCAAAGGGTAAAACCGTCATAGTCTCTTAGGCGATTTTGGTGTATGAACACCTTTCAAATCATTTTTTGTGCTTAATTACAAATATTTTTGACTCCTTGAATAGGTATTAGATATATTTCAATCATATGAAGCCCTTGGATCAAACTTAATCAAATCAAAGGGTAAAACCGTCATAGTCTCTTAGGCGATTTGTGGTGTATGAACACCTTTCAAATCATTTTGTTGTGAATAATTACCAAATATTTTTGAGTCCTTGAATAGGTATTAGATATATTTAAAGCATATGAAGCCCTTGGATCAAACTCAATTCAAATCAAAGGGTAAAACCGTCATAGTCTCTTAGGCGATTTGTGGTGTATGAACACCTTTCAAATCATTTTGTTGTGAATAATTACCAAATATTTTTGAGTCCTTGAATAGGTATTAGATATATTTAAAGCATATGAAGCCCTTGGATCAAACTCAATTCAAATCAAAGGGTAAAACCGTCATAGTCTCTTAGGCGATTTGTGGTGTATGAACACCTTTCAAATCATTTTGTTGTGAATAATTACCAAATATTTTTGAGTCCTTGAATAGGTATTAGATATATTTAAAGCATATGAAGCCCTTGGATCAAACTTAATTCAAATCAAAGGGTAAAACCGTCATAGTCTCTTAGGCGATTTGTGGTGTATGAACACCTTTCAAATCATTTTGTTGTGAATAATTACCAAATATTTTTGAGTCCTTGAATAGGTATTAGATATATTTAAATCATATGAAGCCCTTGGATCAAACTTAATTCAAATCAAAGGGTAAAACCGTCATAGTCTCTTAGGCGATTTGTGGTGTATGAACACCTTTCAAATCATTTTGTTGTGAATAATTACCAAATATTTTTGAGTCCTTGAATAGGTATTAGATATATTTAAAGCATATGAAGCTTGGATCAAACTCAATTCAAATCAAAGGTAAAACCGTCATAGTCTCTTAGGCGATTTGTGGTGTATGAACACCTTTCAAATCATTTTTTGTGTAATTACCAAATATTTTTGACTCCTTGAATAGGTATTAGATATATTTAAATCATATGAAGCCCTTGGATCAAACTTATTTCATATCAAAGGGTAAAACCGTCATAGTCTCTTAGGCGATTTGTGGTGTATGAAAACCTTTCAAATCATTTTGTTGTGAATAATTACCAAATATTTTTGAGTCCTTGAATAGGTATTAGATATATTTAAAGCATATGAAGCCCTTGGATCAAACTCAATTCAAATCAAAGGGTAAAACCGTCATAGTCTCTTAGGCGATTTGTGGTGTATGAACACCTTTCAAATCATTTTTTGTTCTTAATTACCAAATATTTTTGACTCCTTGAATAGGTATTAGATATATTTCAATCATATGAAGCCCTTGGATCAAACTTATTTCAAATCAAAGGGTAAAACCGTCATAG
>CANSGD010000051.1:0-160875 GCA_947645195.1 Patellifolia procumbens
GTAAGAGACTATGACGATTTTACCCTTTGATTTGAAATGAGTTTGATCCAAGGGATTCATATGCTTTAAATAAATCTAATACCTATTAATGGAGTCAAAAATATTTGGTAATTAAGCACAACAAATGATTTGCAAGGTGTTCATACACCACAAAACACCTAAGCGACTATGACGATTTTACCATTTGATTTGAAATGTGTTTGACCAAGGGATTCATATGCTTTAAATATATCAAATACCTATTAAAGGAGTCAATAATATTTGGTAATTTATCACAACAAATGATTTGAAAGGTGTACATACACCACAAGACGCCTAAGAGACTATGACGGTTTTACCCTTTGATTTGAAATGAGTTTGATGCAAGGGATTCATATGCCTTAAGTATATCTAATACCTATTCAAGGAGTCAAAAACATTTCGTAATTAAGCACAACAAATGATTTGAATGGTCTTCATACACCACAAATCGCCTAAGAGACTATGACAATTTTACTCTTTGATTTCAAATGAGTTTGATCCAATGGATTCATATGCCTTAATTATATCTAATACCTATTCAAGGAGTCAAAAATATTTGGTAATTAAGCACAACAAATGATTTGAATGGTGTTCATACACCACAAATCGCCTAAGAGACTATGTCGATTTTACCCTTTTATTTGAAATGAGTTTGATCTATGGGATTCATATGCTTTAAATATATCTAATACCTATTAATGGAGTCAAAAATAATTGGTAATTAAGTACAACAAATGATTAGAATGGTGTTCATACACCACAAGATGCCTAAGAGACTGTGATGATTTTACCCTCTTATTTGAAATGAATTTGATCGAAGGGATTCATATGCTTTAAATATATATAATACCTATTTAAGGAGTCAAAAATATTTGGTTATTAAGCACAACAAATGATTTGAAAGGTTTACATACACCACAAATCGCCTAAGAGACATTGACGATTTAACCCTTTGATTTGAAATGAGTTTGATCCACGGTAGTCATATGCTTTAAATATATCTAATACCCATTTCACGATTCAATAATTTTTGGTAATTAGGCACAACAAATGATTTGCAAGATGTTCATACACCACAAATCGCCTAAGCGACTATGACGATTTTACCCTTTGATTTGAAATGCGTTTGTTCAAAGGGATTCATATGCTTTAAATATATCTAATACCTATTCAAAGAGTCAAAAATATTTAGTAATTAAGCACAACAAAAGATTTGAAAGGTGTTCATACACCACAAATCGCGTAAGAGACTATGACGATTTTACCTTTTGATTTGAAATGAGTTTGATCCAAGGGATTCATATGCTTTAAATATATCTAATACCTATTGAAGGAATCAAAAACATTTGGTTATTCAGAACAACCAATTATTTGAATGGTGTTTATACACCATAAATCGCCTAAGAGACTAAGACAATTTACTCTTTGATTTGAAATGCGTTTGATCCAAGGGATTCATATGCTTTAAATATATCTAATACTTATTCAAGGTGTAAAAAATATTTGGTAATTAAGCACAACAAATGATTTGCAAGGTGTTCAAACACCACAAATCGCCTAAGCGACTATGACGATTTTACCCTTTGAGTTGAAATGTATTTGTACCAAGGGATTCATATGCTTTAAATATATCTAAAACATATTCAAGGACTCAAAAATATTTATTAATTAAGCACAAATAATTATTTGAATGGTGTTCATACACCAAAAAACGCCTAAGAGACTTTGATGATTTTACCCTTTGATTTGAAATGAGTTTGATCCACGGGATTCATATGCTTTAAATATATCTAATACCTATTCCACGAGTCAAAAATATTTGGTATTTAAGCACAACAAATGATTTGCAAGATGTTCATACACCACAAATCGCCTAAGCGACTATGACGATTTTACCCTTTGATTTGAAATGCGTTTGTTCCAAGGGATTCATATGCTTTAAATATATCTAATACCTATTCAAAGAGTCAAATATATTTAGTAATTAAGCATAACAATAGATTTGAAAGGTGTTCATACACCAAAAATCGCGTAAGAGACTATGACGATTTTACCCTTTGATTTGAAATGAGTTTGATCCAAGGGACTCATATGCTTTAAATATATCTAATACCTATTAATGGAGTCAAAAATATTTGGTGATTAAGCACAACAAATGATTTGCAAGGTGTTCATACACCACAAAACACCTAAGCGACTATGAAGATTTTACCATTTGATTTGAAATGTGTTTGACCAAGGGATTCATATGCTTTAAATATATCAAATACCTATTAAAGGAGTCAATAATATTTGGTAATTTATCACAACAAATGATTTGAAAGGTGTACATACACCACAAGACGACTAAGAGACTATGACGGTTTTACCCTTTGATTTGAAATGAGTTTGATGCAAGGGATTCATATGCCTTAAGTATATCTAATACCTATTCAAGGAGTCAAAAACATTTCGTAATTAAGCACAACAAATGATTTGAATGGTGTTCATACACCACAAATCGCCTAAGAGACTATGACAATTTTACTCTTTGATTTCAAATGAGTTTGATCCAATGGATTCATATGCCTTAATTATATCTAATACCTATTCAAGGAGTCAAAAATATTTGGTAATTAAGCACAACAAATGATTTGAATGGTGTTCATACACCACAAATCGCCTAAGAGACTATGTCGATTTTACCCTTTTATTTGAAATGAGTTTGATCTATGGGATTCATATGCTTTAAATATATCTAATACCTATTAATGGAGTCAAAAATAATTGGTAATTAAGTACAACAAATGATTAGAATGGTGTTCATACACCACAAGATGCCTAAGAGACTGTGATGATTTTACCCTCTTATTTGAAATGAATTTGATCGAAGGGATTCATATGCTTTAAATATATATAATACCTATTTAAGGAGTCAAAAATATTTGGTTATTAAGCACATCAAATGATTTGAAAGGTTTACATACACCACAAATCGCCTAAGAGACATTGACGATTTAACCCTTTGATTTGAAATGAGTTTGATCCACGGTAGTCATATGCTTTAAATATATCTAATACCCATTTCACGATTCAATAATTTTTGGTAATTAGGCACAACAAATGATTTGCAAGATGTTCATACACCACAAATCGCCTAAGCGACTATGACGATTTTACCCTTTGATTTGAAATGCGTTTGTTCAAAGGGATTCATATTCTTTAAATATATCTAATACCTATTCAAAGAGTCAAAAATATTTAGTAATTAAGCACAACAAAAGATTTGAAAGGTGTTCATACACCACAAATCGCGTAAGAGACTATGACGATTTTACCTTTTGATTTGAAATGAGTTTGATCCAAGGGATTCATATGCTTTAAATATATCTAATACCTATTGAAGGAATCAAAAACATTTGGTTATTCAGAACAACAAATTATTTGAATGGTGTTCATACACCACAAATCGCCTAAGAGACTTTGATGATTTTACCCTTTGATTTGAAATGAGTTTGATCCACGGGATTCATATCCTTTAAATATATCTAATACCTATTCCACGAGTCAAAAATATTTGGTATTTAAGCACAACAAATGATTTGCAAGATGTTCATACACCACAAATCGCCTAAGCGACTATGACGATTTTACCCTTTGATTTGAAATGCGTTTGTTCCAAGGGATTCATATGCTTTAAATATATCTAATACCTATTCAAAGAGTCAAAAATATTTAGTAATTAAGCATAACAATAGATTAGAAAGGTGTTCATACACAAAAAATCGCGTAAGAGACTATGACGATTTTACCCTTTGATTTGAAATGAGTTTGATCCAAGGGATTCATATGCTTTAAATATATCTAATACCTATTAATGGAGTCAAAAATATTTGGTAATTAAGCACAACAAATGATTTGCAAGGTGTTCAAACACCACAAAACACCTAAGCGACTATGACGATTTTACCATTTGATTTGAAATGTGTTTGACCAAGGGATTCATATGCTTTAAATATATCAAATACCTATTAAAGGAGTCAATAATATTTGGTAATTTATCACAACAAATGATTTGAAAGGTGTACATACACCACAAGACGCCTAAGAGACTATGACGGTTTTACCCTTTGATTTGAAATGAGTTTGATGCAAGGGATTCATATGCCTTAAGTATATCTAATACCTATTCAAGGAGTCAAAAACATTTCGTAATTAAGCACAACAAATGATTTGAATGGTCTTCATACACCACAAATCGCCTAAGAGACTATGACAATTTTACTCTTTGATTTCAAATGAGTTTGATCCAATGGATTCATATGCCTTAATTATATCTAATAATTATTCAAGGAGTCAAAAATATTTGGTAATTAAGCACAACAAATGATTTGAATGGTGTTCATACACCACAAATCGCCTAAGAGACTATGACGATTTTACCCTTTTATTTGAAATGAGTTTGATCTATGGGATTCATATGCTTTAAATATATCTAATACCTATTAATGGAGTCAAAAATAATTGGTAATTAAGTACAACAAATGATTAGAATGGTGTTCATACACCACAAGATGCCTAAGAGACTGTGATGATTTTACCCTCTTATTTGAAATGAATTTGATCGAAGGGATTCATATGCTTTAAATATATATAATACCTATTAAAGGAGTCAAAAATATTTGGTTATTAAGCACAACAAATGATTTGAAAGGTTTACATACACTACAAATCGCCTAAGAGACATTGACGATTTAACCCTTTGATTTGAAATGAGTTTGATCCACGGTATTCATATGCTTTAAATATATCTAATACCCATTTCACGATTCAATAATATTTGGTAATTAAGCACAACAAATGATTTGCAAGATGTTCATACACCACAAATCACCTAAGCGACTATGACGATTTTACCCTTTGATTTGAAATGCGTTTGTTCCAAGGGATTCATATGCTTTAAATATATCTAATACCTATTCAAAGAGTCAAAAAAATATTTAGTAATTAAGCACAACAAAAGATTTGAAAGGTGTTCATACACCACAAATCGCGTAAGAGACTATGACGATTTTACCCTTTGATTTGAAATGAGTTTTATCCAAGGGATTCATATGCTTTAAATATATCTAATACCTATTAATGGATTCAAAAATATTTGGTAATTAAGCACAACAAATGATTTGCAAGGTCTTCATACACCACAAAACACCTAAGCGACTATGACGATTATACCATTTGATTTGAAATGTGTTTGACCAAGGGATTCATATGCTTTAAATATATCTAATACCTATTAAAGGAGTCAATAATATTTGGTAATTCAGCACAACAAATGATTTGAAAGGTGTACATACAACACAAGACGCCTAAGAGACTATGACGGTTTTACCCTTTGATTTGAAATGAGTTTGATTCAAGGGATTCATATGCCTTAAGTATATCTAATACCTATTCAAGGAGTCAAAAACATTTCGTAATTAAGCACAACAAATGATTTGAATGGTGTTCATACACCACAAATCGCCTAAGAGACTATGACTTTACTCTTTGATTTCAAATGAGTTTGATCCAATGGATTCATATGCCTTAATTATATCTAATACCTATTCAAGGAGTAAAAAATCTTTGGTAATTAAGCACAACAAATGATTTGAATGGTGTTCATACACCACAAGATGCCTAAGAGACTGTGATGATTTTACCCTCTTATTTGAAATGAATTTGATCCAAGGGTTTATATGCTTTAAATATATATAATACCTATTAAAGGAGTCAAAAATATTTGGTTATTAAGCACAACAAATGATTTGAAAGGTTTACATACACCACAAATCGCCTAAGAGATATTGACGATTTAACCCTTTGATTTGAAATGAGTTTGATCCACGGTATTCATATGCTTTAAATATATCTAATACCCATTTCACGATTCAATAATTTTTGGTCATTAAGCACAACAAATGATTTGCAAGATGTTCATACACCACAAATCGCCTAAGCGACTATGACGATTGTACCCTTTGATTTGAAATGCGTTTGTTACAAGGGATTCATATGCTTTAAATATATCTAATACCTATTCAAAGAGTCAAAAATATTTAGTAATTAAGCACAACAAAAGATTTGAAAGGTGTTCATACACCACAAATCGCGTAAGAGACTATGACGATTTTACCTTTTGATTTGAAATGAGTTTGATCCAAGGGATTCATATGCTTTAAATATATCTAATACCTATTGAAGGAATCAAAAACATTTGGTTATTCAGAACAACAAATTATTTGAATGGTGTTTATACACCATAAATCGCCTAAGAGACTGTGACGATTTACTCTTTGATTTGAAATGCGTTTGATCCAAGGGATTCATATGCTTTAAATATATCTAATACTTATTCAAGGTGTAAAAAATATTTGGTAATTAAGCACAACAAATGATTTGCAAGGTGTTCAAACACCACAAATCGCCTAAGCGACTATGACGATTTTACCCTTTGAGTTGAAATGTGTTTGTACCAAGGGATTCATATGCTTTAAATATATCTAAAACCTATTCAAGGAGTCAAAAATATTTATTAATTAAGCACAAATAATTATTTGAATGGTGTTCATACACCACAAATCGCCTAAGAGACTTTGATGATTTTACCCTTTGATTTGAAATGAGTTTGATCCACGGGATTCATATGCTTTAAATATATCTAATACCTATTCCACGAGTCAAAAATATTTGGTATTTAACCACAACAAATGAATTGCAAGATGTTCATACACCACAAATCGCCTAAGTGACTATGACGATTTTACCCTTTGATTTGAAATGCGTTTGTTCCAAGGGATTCATATGCTTTAAATATATCTAATACCTATTCAAAGAGTCAAAAATATTTAGTAATTAAGCATAACAATAGATTTGAAAGGTGTTCATACACCAAAAATCGCGTAAGAGACTATGACGATTTTACCCTTTGATTTGAAATGAGTTTGATCCAAGGGATTCATATGCTTTAAATATATCTAATACCTATTAATGGAGTCAAAAATATTTGGTAATTAAGCACAACAAATGATTTGTAAGGTGTTCATACACCACAAAACACCTAAGCGACTATGACGATTTTACCATTTGATTTGAAATGTGTTTGACCAAGGGATTCATATGCTTTAAATATATCAAATACCTATTAAAGGAGTCAATAATATTTGGTAATTCATCACAACAAATGATTTGAAAGGTGTACATACACCACAAGACGCCTAAGAGACTATGACGGTTTTACCCTTTGATTTGAAATGAGTTTGATGCAAGGGATTCATATGCCTTAAGTATATCTAATACCTATTCAAGGAGTCAAAAACATTTCGTAATTAAGCACAACAAATGATTTGAATGGTGTTCATACACCACAAATCGCCTAAGAGACTATGACAATTTTACTCTTTGATTTCAAATGAGTTTGATCCAATGGATTCATATGCCTTAATTATATCTAATACCTATTCAAGGAGTCAAAAATATTTGGTAATTAAGCACAACAAATGATTTGAATGGTGTTCATACACCACAAATCGCCTAAGAGACTATGTCGATTTTACCCTTTTATTTGAAATGAGTTTGATCTATGGGATTCATATGCTTTAAATATATCTAATACCTATTAATGGAGTCAAAAATAATTGGTAATTAAGTACAACAAATGATTAGAATGGTGTTCATACACCACAAGATGCCTAAGAGACTGTGATGATTTTACCCTCTTATTTGAAATGAATTTGATCGAAGGGATTCATATGCTTTAAATATATATAATACCTATTTAAGGAGTCAAAAATATTTGGTTATTAAGCACATCAAATGATTTGAAAGGTTTACATACACCACAAATCGCCTAAGAGACATTGACGATTTAACCCTTTGATTTGAAATGAGTTTGATCCACGGTAGTCATATGCTTTAAATATATCTAATACCCATTTCACGATTCAATAATTTTTGGTAATTAGGCACAACAAATGATTTGCAAGATGTTCATACACCACAAATCGCCTAAGCGACTATGACGATTTTACCCTTTGATTTGAAATGCGTTTGTTCAAAGGGATTCATATTCTTTAAATATATCTAATACCTATTCAAAGAGTCAAAAATATTTAGTAATTAAGCACAACAAAAGATTTGAAAGGTGTTCATACACCACAAATCGCGTAAGAGACTATGACGATTTTACCTTTTGATTTGAAATGAGTTTGATCCAAGGGATTCATATGCTTTAAATATATCTAATACCTATTGAAGGAATCAAAAACATTTGGTTATTCAGAACAACAAATTATTTGAATGGTGTTCATACACCACAAATCGCCTAAGAGACTTTGATGATTTTACCCTTTGATTTGAAATGAGTTTGATCCACGGGATTCATATCCTTTAAATATATCTAATACCTATTCCACGAGTCAAAAATATTTGGTATTTAAGCACAACAAATGATTTGCAAGATGTTCATACACCACAAATCGCCTAAGCGACTATGACGATTTTACCCTTTGATTTGAAATGCGTTTGTTCCAAGGGATTCATATGCTTTAAATATATCTAATACCTATTCAAAGAGTCAAAAATATTTAGTAATTAAGCATAACAATAGATTAGAAAGGTGTTCATACACAAAAAATCGCGTAAGAGACTATGACGATTTTACCCTTTGATTTGAAATGAGTTTTATCCAAGGGATTCATATGCTTTAAATATATCTAATACCTATTAATGGATTCAAAAATATTTGGTAATTAAGCACAACAAATGATTTGCAAGGTCTTCATACACCACAAAACACCTAAGCGACTATGACGATTATACCATTTGATTTGAAATGTGTTTGACCAAGGGATTCATATGCTTTAAATATATCAAATACCTATTAAAGGAGTCAATAATATTTGGTAATTCAGCACAACAAATGATTTGAAAGGGTTACATACACCACAAGACGCCTAAGAGACTATGACGGTTTTACCCTTTGATTTGAAATAAGTTTAATGCAAGGGATTCATATGCCTTAAGTATATCTAATACCTATTCAAGGAGTCAAAAACATTTCGTAATTAAGCACAACAAATGATTTGAATGGTGTTCATACACCACAAATTGCCTAAGAGACTATGAAAATTTTACTCTTTGATTTCAAATGAGTTTGATCCAATGGATTCATATGCCTTAATTATATCTAATACCTATTCAAGGAGTCAAAAATATTTGGTAATTAAGCACAACAAATGATTTGAATGGTGTTCATACACCACAAATCGCCTAAGAGAATATGACGATTTTACCCTTTTATTTGAAATGAGTTTGATCGATGGGATTGATATGCTTTAAATATATCTAATACCTATTAATGGAGTCAAAAATAATTGGTAATTAAGCACAACAAATGATTAGAATGGTGTTCATACACCACAAGATGCCTAAGAGACTGTGATGATTTTACCCTCTTATTTGAAATTAATTTGATCCAAAGGATTCATATGCTTTAAATATATATAATACCTATTAAAGGAGTCGAAAATATTTGGTTATTAAGCACAACAAATGATTTGAAAGGTGTACATACACCACAAATCGCCTACGAGACATTGACTATTTAACCCTTTGATTTGAAATGAGTTTGATCAACGGTATTGATATGCTTTAAATATATCTAATACCCATTTAACGATTCAATAATATTTGGTAATTAAGCACAACAAATAATTTGCAAGATGTTCATACAACACAAATCGCCTAAGCGATTATGACGATTTTACACATTGATTTGAAATGCGTTTGTTCCAAGGGATTCATATGCTTTAAATATATCTAATACCTATTCAAAGAGTCAAAAATATTTAGTAATTAAGCACAACAAAAGATTTGAAAGGTGTTCATACACCACAAATCGCGTTAGAGACTATAACGATTTTACCCTTTGATTTGAAATGAGTTTTATCCAAGGGATTCATATGCTTTAAATATATCTAATACCTATTAATGGATTCAAAAATATTTGGTAATTAAGCACAACAAATGATTTGCAAGGTCTTCATACACCACAAAACACCTAAGCGACTATGACGATTATACCATTTGATTTGAAATGTGTTTGACCAAGGGATTCATATGCTTTAAATATATCTAATACCTATTAAAGGAGTCAATAATATTTGGTAATTCAGCACAACAAATGATTTGAAAGGTGTACATACAACACAAGACGCCTAAGAGACTATGACGGTTTTACCCTTTGATTTGAAATGAGTTTGATGCAAGGGATTCATATGTCTTAAGTATATCTAATACCTATTCAAGGAGTCAAAAACATTTCGTAATTAAGCACAACAAATGATTTGAATGGTCTTCATACACCACAAATCGCCTAAGAGACTATGACAATTTTACTCTTTGATTTCAAATGAGTTTGATCCAATGGATTCATATGCCTTAATTATATCTAATACCTATTAAAGGAGTAAAAAATATTTGGTAATTAAGCACAACAAATGATTTGAATGGTGTTCATACACCACAAATTGCCTAAGAGACTGTGATGATTTTACCCTCTTATTTGAAATGAATTTGATCCAAGGGTTTATATGCTTTAAATATATATAATACCTATTAAAGGAGTCAAAAATATTTGGTTATTAAGCACAACAAATGATTTGAAAGGTTTACATACACCACAAATCGCCTAAGAGACATTGACGATTTAACCCTTTGATTTGAAATGAGTTTGATCCACGGTATTCATATGCTTTAAATATATCTAATACCCATTTCACGATTCAATAATTTTTGGTAATTAAGCACAACAAATGATTTGCAAGATGTTCATACACCACAAATCGCCTAAGCGACTATGACGATTGTACCCTTTGATTTGAAATGCGTTTGTTCCAAGGGATTCATATGCTTTAAATATATCTAATACCTATTCAAAGAGTCAAAAATATTTAGTAATTAAGCACAACAAAAGATTTGAAAGGTGTTCATACACCACAAATCGCGTAAGAGACTATGACGATTTTACCCTTTGATTTGAAATGAGTTTGATCCAAGGGATTCATATGCTTTAAATATATCTAATACCTATTGAAGGAATCAAAAACATTTGGTTATTCAGAACAACAAATTATTTGAATGGTGTTTATACACCATAAATCGCCTAAGAGACTGTGACGATTTACTCTTTGATTTGAAATGCGTTTGATCCAAGGGATTCATATGCTTTAAATATATCTAATACTTATTCAAGGTGTAAAAAATATTTGGTAATTAAGCACAACAAATGATTTGCAAGGTGTTCAAACACCACAAATCGCCTAAGCGACTATGACGATTTTACCCTTTGAGTTGAAATGTGTTTGTACCAAGGGATTCATATGCTTTAAATATATCTAAAACCTATTCAAGGAGTCAAAAATATTTATTAATTAAGCACAAATAATTATTTGAATGGTGTTCATACACCACAAATCGCCTAAGAGACTTTGATGATTTTACCCTTTGATTTGAAATGAGTTTGATCCACGGGATTCATATGCTTTAAATATATCTAATACCTATTCCACGAGTCAAAAATATTTGGTATTTAACCACAACAAATGAATTGCAAGATGTTCATACACCACAAATCGCCTAAGTGACTATGACGATTTTACCCTTTGATTTGAAATGCGTTTGTTCCAAGGGATTCATATGCTTTAAATATATCTAATACCTATTCAAAGAGTCAAAAATATTTAGTAATTAAGCATAACAATAGATTTGAAAGGTGTTCATACACCAAAAATCGCGTAAGAGACTATGACGATTTTACCCTTTGATTTGAAATGAGTTTGATCCAAGGGATTCATATGCTTTAAATATATCTAATACCTATTAATGGAGTCAAAAATATTTGGTAATTAAGCACAACAAATGATTTGTAAGGTGTTCATACACCACAAAACACCTAAGCGACTATGACGATTTTACCATTTGATTTGAAATGTGTTTGACCAAGGGATTCATATGCTTTAAATATATCAAATACCTATTAAAGGAGTCAATAATATTTGGTAATTCATCACAACAAATGATTTGAAAGGTGTACATACACCACAAGACGCCTAAGAGACTATGACGGTTTTACCCTTTGATTTGAAATGAGTTTGACGCAAGGGATTCATATGCCTTAAGTATATCTAATACCTATTCAAGGAGTCAAAAACATTTCGTAATTAAGCACAACAAATGATTTGAATGGTGTTCATACACCACAAATCGCCTAAGAGACTATGACTTTACTCTTTGATTTCAAATGAGTTTGATCCAATGGATTCATATGCCTTAATTATATCTAATACCTATTCAAGGAGTAAAAAATATTTGGTAATTAAGCACAACAAATGATTTGAATGGTGTTCATACACCACAAGATGTCTAAGAGACTGTGATGATTTTACCCTCTTATTTGAAATGAATTTGATCCAAGGGTTTATATGCTTTAAATATATATAATACCTATTAAAGGAGTCAAAAATATTTGGTTATTAAGCACAACAAATGATTTGAAAGGTTTACATACACCACAAATCGCCTAAGAGATATTGACGATTTAACCCTTTGATTTGAAATGAGTTTGATCCACGGTATTCATATGCTTTAAATATATCTAATACCCATTTCACGATTCAATAATTTTTGGTAATTAAGCACAACAAATGATTTGCAAGATGTTCATACACCACAAATCGCCTAAGCGACTATGACGATTTTACCCTTTGATTTGAAATGCGTTTGTTACAAGGGATTCATATGCTTTAAATATATCTAATACCTATTCAAAGAGTCAAAAATATTTCGTAATTAAGCACAACAAAAGATTTGAAAGGTGTTCATACACCACAAATCGCGTAAGAGACTATGACGATTTTACCTTTTGATTTGAAATGAGTTTGATCCAAGGGATTCATATGCTTTAAATATATCTAATACCTATTGAAGGAATCAAAAACATTTGGTTATTCAGAACAACAAATTATTTGAATGGTGTTTATACACCATAAATCGCCTAAGAGACTATGACGATTTACTCTTTGATTTGAAATGCGTTTGATCCAAGGGATTCATATGCTTTAAATATATCTAATACTTATTCAAGGTGTAAAAACTATTTGGTAATTAAGCACAACAAATGATTTGCAAGGTGTTCAAACACCACAAATCGCCTAAGCGACTATGACGATTTTACCCTTTGAGTTGAAATGTGTTTGTACCAAGGGATTCATATGCTTTAAATATATCTAAAACCTATTCAAGGAGTCAAAAATATTTATTAATTAAGCACAAATAATTATTTGAATGGTGTTCATACACCACAAATCGCCTAAGAGACTTTGATGATTTTACCCTTTGATTTGAAATGAGTTTGATCCACGGGATTCATATGCTTTAAATATATCTAATACCTATTCCACGAGTCAAAAATATTTTGTATTTAACCACAACAAATGAATTGCAAGATGTTCATACACCACAAATCGCCTAAGTGACTATGACGATTTTACCCTTTGATTTGAAATGCGTTTGTTCCAAGGGATTCATATGCTTTAAATATATCTAATACCTATTCAAAGAGTCAAAAATATTTAGTAATTAAGCATAACAATAGATTTGAAAGGTGTTCATACACCAAAAATCGCGTAAGAGACTATGACGATTTTACCCTTTGATTTGAAATGAGTTTGATCCAAGGGATTCATATGCTTTAAATATATCTAATACCTATTAATGGAGTCAAAAATATTTGGTAATTAAGCACAACAAATGATTTGTAAGGTGTTCATACACCACAAAACACCTAAGCGACTGTGACGATTTTACCATTTGATTTGAAATGTGTTAGACCAAGGGATTCATATGCTTTAAATATATCAAATACCTATTAAAGGAGTCAATAATATTTGGTAATTCATCACAACAAATGATTTGAAAGGTGTACATACACCACAAGACGCCTAAGAGACTATGACGGTTTTACCCTTTGATTTGAAATGAGTTTGACGCAAGGGATTCATATGCCTTAAGTATATCTAATACCTATTCAAGGAGTCAAAAACATTTCGTAATTAAGCACAACAAATGATTTGAATGGTGTTCATACACCACAAATCGCCTAAGAGACTATGACTTTACTCTTTGATTTCAAATGAGTTTGATCCAATGGATTCATATGCCTTAATTATATCTAATACCTATTCAAGGAGTAAAAAATATTTGGTAATTAAGCACAACAAATGATTTGAATGGTGTTCATACACCACAAGATGTCTAAGAGACTGTGATGATTTTACCCTCTTATTTGAAATGAATTTGATCCAAGGGTTTATATGCTTTAAATATATATAATACCTATTAAAGGAGTCAAAAATATTTGGTTATTAAGCACAACAAATGATTTGAAAGGTTTACATACACCACAAATCGCCTAAGAGATATTGACGATTTAACCCTTTGATTTGAAATGAGTTTGATCCACGGTATTCATATGCTTTAAATATATCTAATACCCATTTCACGATTCAATAATTTTTGGTAATTAAGCACAACAAATGATTTGCAAGATGTTCATACACCACAAATCGCCTAAGCGACTATGACGATTTTACCCTTTGATTTGAAATGCGTTTGTTACAAGGGATTCATATGCTTTAAATATATCTAATACCTATTCAAAGAGTCAAAAATATTTCGTAATTAAGCACAACAAAAGATTTGAAAGGTGTTCATACACCACAAATCGCGTAAGAGACTATGACGATTTTACCTTTTGATTTGAAATGAGTTTGATCCAAGGGATTCATATGCTTTAAATATATCTAATACCTATTGAAGGAATCAAAAACATTTGGTTATTCAGAACAACAAATTATTTGAATGGTGTTTATACACCATAAATCGCCTAAGAGACTATGACGATTTACTCTTTGATTTGAAATGCGTTTGATCCAAGGGATTCATATGCTTTAAATATATCTAATACTTATTCAAGGTGTAAAAAATATTTGGTAATTAAGCACAACAAATGATTTGCAAGGTGTTCAAACACCACAAATCGCCTAAGCGACTATGACGATTTTACCCTTTGAGTTGAAATGTGTTTGTACCAAGGGATTCATATGCTTTAAATATATCTAAAACCTATTCAAGGACTCAAAAATATTTATTAATTAAGCACAAATAATTATTTGAATGGTGTTCATACACCACAAATCGCCTAAGAGACTTTGATGATTTTACCCTTTGATTTGAAATGAGTTTGATCCACGGGATTCATATGCTTTAAATATATCTAATACCTATTCCACGAGTCAAAAATATTTGGTATTTAAGCACAACAAATGAATTGGAAGATGTTCATACACCACAAATCGCCTAAGTGACTATGACGATTTTACCCTTTGATCTGAAATGCGTTTGTTCCAAGGGATTCATATGCTTTAAATATATCTAATACCTATTCAAAGAGTCAAAAATATTTAGTAATTAAGCATAACAATAGATTTGAAAGGTGTTCATACACCAAAAATCGCGTAAGAGACTATGACGATTTTACCCTTTGATTTGAAATGAGTTTGATCCAAGGGATTCATATGCTTTAAATATATCTAATACCTATTAATGGAGTCAAAAATATTTGGTAATTAAGCACAACAAATGATTTGTAAGGTGTTCATACACCACAAAACACCAAAGCGACTATGACGATTTTACCATTTGATTTGAAATGTGTCTGACCAAGGGATTCATATGCTTTAAATATATCAAATACCTATTAAAGGAGTCAATAATATTTGGTAATTCATCACAACAAATGATTTGAAAGGTGTACATACACCACAAGACGCCTAAGAGACTATGACGGTTTTACCCTTTGATTTGAAATGAGTTTGATGCAAGGGATTCATATGCCTTAAGTATATCTAATACCTATTCAAGGAGTCAAAAACATTTCGTAATTAAGCACAACAAATGATTTGAATGGTGTTCATACACCACAAATCGCCTAAGAGACTATGACAATTTTACTCTTTGATTTCAAATGAGTTTGATCCAATGGATTCATATGCCTTAATTATATCTAATACCTATTCAAGGAGTCAAAAATATTTGGTAATTAAGCACAACAAATGATTTGAATGGTGTTCATACACCACAAATCGCCTAAGAGACTATGACGATTTTACCCTTTTATTTGAAATGAGTTTGATCTATGGGATTCATATGCTTTAAATATATCTAATACTTATTAATGGAGTCAAAAATAATTGGTAATTAAGCACAACAAATGATTAGAATGGTGTTCATACACCACAAGATGCCTAAGAGACTGTGATGATTTTACCCTCTTATTTGAAATGAATTTGATCGAAGGGATTCATATGCTTTAAATATATATAATACCTATTAAAGGAGTCAAAAATATTTTGTTATTAAGCACAACAAATGATTTGAAAGGTTTACATACACCACAAATCGCCTAAGAGACATTGACGATTTAACCCTTTGATTTGAAATGACTTTAATCCACGGTATTCATATGCTTTAAATATATTTAATACCCATTTCACGATTAATTTAATATTTGATAATTAAGCACAACGAATGATTTGCAAGATGTTCATACACCACAAATCGCCTAAGCGACTATGACGATTTTACCCTTTGATTTGAAATGCGTTTCTTCCAAGGGATTCATATGCTTTAAATATATCTAATACCTATTCAAAGAGTCAAAAATATTTAGTAATTAAGCACAACAAAAGATTTGAAAGGTGTTCATACACCACAAATCGTGTAAGAGACTATGACGATTTTACCCTTTGATTTGAAATGAGTTTGATCCAAAGGATTCATATGCTTTAAATATATCTAATACCTATCGAAGGAATCAAAAACATTTGGTTATTCAGAACAAAAAATTATTTGAATGGTGTTTATACACCATAAATCGCCTAAGAGACTATGACGATTTACTCTTTGATTTGTAATGCGTTTGATCCAAGGGATTCATATGCTTTAAATATATCTAATACTTATTCAAGGTGTAAAAAATATTTGGTAATTAAGCACAACAAATGATTTGCAAGGTGTTCAACCACCACAAATCGCCTAAGCGACTATGACGATTTTACCCTTTGAGTTGAAATGTGTTTGTTCCAAGGGTTTCTTATGCTTTAAATATATCTAAAACCTATTCAAGGAGTCAAAAATATTTATTAATTAAGCACAATTAATTATTTGAATGGTGTTCATACACCACAAATCGCCTAAGAGACTTTGATGATTTTACCCTTTGATTTGAAATGAGTTTGATCCACGGGATTCATATGCTTTAAATATATCTAATACCTATTCCACGAGTCAAAAATATTTGGTATTTAAGCACAACAAATGAATTGGAAGATGTTCATACACCACAAATCGCCTAAGTGACTATGACGATTTTACCCTTTGATCTGAAATGCGTTTGTTCCAAGGGATTCATGTGCTTTAAATATATCTAATACCTATTCAAAGAGTCAAAAATATTTAGTAATTAAGCATAACAATAGATTTGAAAGGTGTTCATACACCAAAAATCGCGTAAGAGACTATGACGATTTTACCCTTTGATTTGAAATGAGTTTGATCCAAGGGATTCATATGCTTTAAATATATCTAATACCTATTAATGGAGTCAAAAATATTTGGTAATTAAGCACAACAAATGATTTGTAAGGTGTTCATACACCACAAAACACCAAAGCGACTATGACGATTTTACCATTTGATTTGAAATGTGTTTGACCAAGGGATTCATATGCTTTAAATATATCAAATACCTATTAAAGGAGTCAATAATATTTGGTAATTCATCACAACAAATGATTTGAAAGGTGTACATACACCACAAGACGCCTAAGAGACTATGACGGTTTTACCCTTTGATTTGAAATGAGTTTGATGCAAGGGATTCATATGCCTTAAGTATATCTAATACCTATTCAAGGAGTCAAAAACATTTCGTAATTAAGCACAACAAATGATTTGAATGGTGTTCATACACCACAAATCGCCTAAGAGACTATGACAATTTTACTCTTTGATTTCAAATGAGTTTGATCCAATGGATTCATATGCCTTAATTATATCTAATACCTATTCAAGGAGTCAAAAATATTTGGTAATTAAGCACAACAAATAATTTGAATGGTGTTCATACACCACAAATCGCCTAAGAGACTATGACGATTTTACCCTTTTATTTGAAATGAGTTTGATCTATGGGATTCATATGCTTTAAAATATATCTAATACTTATTAATGGAGTCAAAAATAATTGGTAATTAAGCACAACAAATGATTAGAATGGTGTTCATACACCACAAGATGCCTAAGAGACTGTGATGATTTTACCCTCTTATTTGAAATGAATTTGATCGAAGGGATTCATATGCTTTAAATATATATAATACCTATTAAAGGAGTCAAAAATATTTTGTTATTAAGCACAACAAATGATTTGAAAGGTTTACATACACCACAAATCGCCTAAGAGACATTGACGATTTAACCCTTTGATTTGAAATGACTTTAATCCACGGTATTCATATGCTTTAAATATATTTAATACCCATTTCACGATTCAATAATATTTGGTAATTAAGCACAACGAATGATTTGCAAGATGTTCATACACCACAAATCGCCTAAGCGACTATGACGATTTTACCCTTTGATTTGAAATGCGTTTCTTCCAAGGGATTCATATGCTTTAAATATATCTAATACCTATTCAAAGAGTCAAAAATATTTAATAATTAAGCACAACAAAAGATTTGAAAGGTGTTCATACACCACAAATCGTGTAAGAGACTATGACGATTTTACCCTTTGATTTGAAATGAGTTTGATCCAAAGGATTCATATGCTTTAAATATATCTAATACCTATCGAAGGAATCAAAAACATTTGGTTATTCAGAACAACAAATTATTTGTATGGTGTTTATACACCATAAATCGCCTAAGAGACTATGACGATTTACTCTTTGATTTGTAATGCGTTTGATCCAAGGGATTCATATGCTTTAAATATATCTAATACTTATTCAAGGTGTAAAAAATATTTGGTAATTAAGCACAACAAATGATTTGCAAGGTGTTCAAACACCACAAATCGCCTAAGCGACTATGACGATTTTACCCTTTGAGTTGAAATGTGTTTGTTCCAAGGGTTTCTTATGCTTTAAATATATCTAAAACCTATTCAAGGAGTCAAAAATATTTATTAATTAAGCACAAATAATTATTTGAATGGTGTTCATACACCACAAATCGCCTAAGAGACTTTGATGATTTTACCCTTTGATTTGAAATGAGTTTGATCCACGGGATTCATATGCTTTAAATATATCTAATACCTATTCCATGAGTCAAAAATATTTGGTTTTTAAGCACAACAAATAATTTGCAAGATGTTCATACACCACAAATCGCTTAAGCGACTATGACGATTTTACCCTTTGATTTGAAATGCGTTTGTTCCAAGGGATTCATATGCTTTAAATATATATAATACCTATTCAAAGAGTCAAAAATATTTAGTAATTAAGCATAACAATAGATTTGAAAGGTGTTCATACACCAAAAATCGCGTAAGAGATTATGACGATTTTACCCTTTGATTTGAAATGAGTTTGATCCAAGGGATTCATATGCTTTAAATATATCTAATACCTATTAATGGAGTCAAAAATATTTGGTAATTAAGCACAACGAATGATTTGCAAGGTGTTCATACACCACAAAACACCTAAGCGACTATGACGATTTTACCATTTGATTTGAAATGTGTTTGACCAAGGGATTCATATGCTTTAAAATCAAATACCTATTAAAGGAGTCAATAATATTTGGTAATTCATCACAACAAATGATTTGCAAGGTGTACATACACCACAAGACGCCTAAGAGACTATGACGGTTTTACCCTTTGATTTGAAATGAGTTTGACGCAAGGGATTCATATGCCTTAAGTATATCTAATACCTATTCAAGGAGTCAAAAACATTTTGTAATAAAGCACAACAAATGATTTGAATGGTGTTCAAACACCACAAATCGCCTAAGAGACTATGACAATTTTACTCTTTGATTTCAAATGAGTTTGATCCAATAAATTCATATGCCTTAATTATATCTAATACCTATTCAAGGAGTCAAAAATATTTGGTAATTAAGCACAACAAATGATTTGAATGGTGTTCAGACACCACAAATCGCCTAAGAGACTATGACGATTTTACTCTTTTATTTGAAATGAGTTTGATCTATGGAATTCATATGCTTTAAATATATCTAATACCTATTAATGGAGTCAAAAATAATTGGTAATTAAGCACAACAAATGCTTAGAATGGTGTTCATACACCACAAGATGCCTAAGAGACTATAATGATTTTACCCTCTTATTTGAAATGAATTTGATCCAAGGGATTCATATCCTTTAAATATATATAATACCTACTAAAGGAGTCAAAAATATTGGGTTATTAAGCACAACAAATGATTTGAAAGGTGTACATACACCACAAATCGCCTACGAGACATTGACGATTTAACCCTTTGATTTGAAATGAGTTTACTCCACGGTATTCATATGCTTTAAATATATCTAATACCCATTTGACGATTCAATAATATTTGGTACTTAAGCACAACAAATAATTTGCAAGATGTTCATACACCACAAATCGCCTAAGCGACTATGACGATTTTACTCTTTGATTTGAAATGCGTTTGTTCCAAAGGATTCATATGCTTTAAATATATCTAATACCTATTCAAAGAGTCAAAAATATTTAGTAATTAAGCACAACAAAAGATTTCAAAGGTGTACATACACCACAAATCGCGTAAGAGACTATGACGATTTTACCCTTTTGATTTGAAATGAGTTTGATCCAAGGGATTAATATGCTTTAAATATATCTAATACCTATTCAAGGATTCAAAAACATTTGGTTATTCAGCACAACAAATTATTTGAATGGTGTTTATACACCATAAATCGCCTAAGAGACTATGACGATTTACTCTTTGATTTGAAATGCGTTTGATCCAAGGGATTCATATGCTTTAAATATATCTAATACTTATTCAAGGTGTCAAAAATATTTTGGTAATTAAGCACAACAAATGATTTGCAAGGTGTTCAAACACCACAAATCGCCTAAGCGACTATGATGATTTTACCCTTTGAGTTGAAATGTGTTTGTACCAAGGGATTCTTATGCTTTAAATATATCTAATACCTTTTAAAGGAGTCAAAAATATTTATTAATTAAGCACAAATAATTATTTGAATGGTGTTCATATACCATAAATCGCCTAAGAGACTATGACAATTTTACCCTTTGATTTTAAATGAGTTTGATCCAAGGGATTCATATGCCTTAAGTATATCTAATACCTATTCAAGGACTCCAAAACATTTGGTAATTAAGCACAACAAATGATTTGAATGGTGTTCATACACCACAAATCGCCTAAGAGAATATGACGATTTTACCCTTTGATTAGAATTGAGTTTGATCTATGGGATTCATATGCTTTAAATAAATCTAATACCTAATAATGGAGTCAAAAATATTTGGTAATTAAGCACAACAAATGATTTGCAAGGTGTTCATACACCACAAATCGCCTAAGCGACTATGATGATTTTACCCTTTGATTTGAAATGTGTTTGTTCCAAGGGATTCATATGCTTTAAATATATCTAATACCTATTCAATGAGTCAAAAATATTTAGTAATTAAGCACAACAAAAGATTTGAAAGGTGTTCATACACCACAAATCGCGTAAGAGACTACGACGATTTTATCCTTTGATTTGAAATGAGTTTGATCCACGGTATTCATATGCTTTAAATATATCTAAAACCCATTTCACGATTCAATAATATTTGGTAATTAAGCACAACAAATGATTTGCAAGATGTTCATACACCACAAATCGCCTAAGCGATTATGACAATTTTACCCTTTGATTTTAAATGCGTTTGTTCAAAGTGATTCATATTCTTTAAATATATCTAATACCTATTCAAAGAGTTAAAAATATTTAGTAATTAAACACAATAAAAGATTTGAAAGGTGTTCATACACCACAAATCGCGTAAAGAGACTATGACGATTTTACCCTTTGATTTGAAATGAGTTTGATCCAAGGGATTCATATGCTTTAAGTATATCTAATACCTATTCAAGGAGTCAAAAACATTTGGTTATTCAGAACAACAAATTATTTGAATGGTGTTTATACACCATAAATCGCCTAAGAGACTATGACGATTTACTCTTTGATTTGAAATGCGTTTGATCCAAGGGATTCATATGCTTTAAATATATCTAATACTTATTCAAGGTGTAAAAAATATTTGGTAATTAAGAACAACAAATGATTTGCAAGGTGTTCAAACACCACAAATCGCCTAAGCGACTATGATGATTTTACCCTTTGAATTGAAATGTGTTTGTACCAAGGGATTCTTATGCTTTAAATATATCTAATACCTTTTAAAGGAGTCAAAAATATTTATTAATTAAGCACAAATAATTATTTGAATGGTGTTCATATACCATAAATCGCCTAAGAGACTATGACAATTTTACCCTTTGATTTTAAATGAGTTTGATCCAAGGGATTCATATGCCTTAAGTATATCTAATACCTATTCAAGGACTCCAAAACATTTGGTAATTAAGCACAACAAATGATTTGAATGGTGTTTATACACCACAAATCGCCTAAGAGAATATGACGATTTTACCCTTTGATTTGAATTGAGTTTGATCTATGGGATTCATATGCTTTAAATAAATCTAATACCTATTAATGGAGTCAAAAATATTTGGTAATTAAGCACAACAAATGATTTGCAAGGTGTTCATACACCACAAATCGCCTAAGCGACTATGATGATTTTACCCTTTGATTTGAAATGTGTTTGTTCCAAGGGATTCATATGCTTTAAATATATCTAATACCTATTCAATGAGTCAAAAATATTTAGTAATTAAGCACAACAAAAGATTTGAAAGGTGTTCATACACCACAAATCGCGTAAGAGACTATGACGATTTTATCCTTTGATTTGAAATGAGTTTGATCCACGGTATTCATATGCTTTAAATATATCTAAAACCCATTTCACGATTCAATAATATTTGGTAATTAAGCACAACAAATGATTTGCAAGATGTTCATACACCACAAATCGCCTAAGCGATTATGACAATTTTACCCTTTGATTTTAAATGCGTTTGTTCAAAGGGATTCATATTCTTTAAATATATCTAATACCTATTCAAAGAGTTAAAAATATTTAGTAATTAAACACAATAAAAGATTTGAAAGGTGTTCATACACCACAAATCGCGTACGAGACTATGACGATTTTACCCTTTTGATTTGAAATGAGTTTGATCCAAGGGATTAATATGCTTTAAATATATCTAATACCTATTCAAGGATTCAAAAACATTTGGTTATTCAGCACAACAAATTATTTGAATGGTGTTTATACACCATAAATCGCCTAAGAGACTATGACGATTTACTCTTTGATTTGAAATGCGTTTGATCCAAGGGATTCATATGCTTTAAATATATCTAATACTTATTCAAGGTGTCAAAAATATTTTGGTAATTAAGCACAACAAATGATTTGCAAGGTGTTCAAACACCACAAATCGCCTAAGCGACTATGATGATTTTACCCTTTGAGTTGAAATGTGTTTGTACCAAGGGATTCTTATGCTTTAAATATATCTAATACCTTTTAAAGGAGTCAAAAATATTTATTAATTAAGCACAAATAATTATTTGAATGGTGTTCATATACCATAAATCGCCTAAGAGACTATGACAATTTTACCCTTTGATTTTAAATGAGTTTGATCCAAGGGATTCATATGCCTTAAGTATATCTAATACCTATTCAAGGACTCCAAAACATTTGGTAATTAAGCACAACAAATGATTTGAATGGTGTTCATACACCACAAATCGCCTAAGAGAATATGACGATTTTACCCTTTGATTAGAATTGAGTTTGATCTATGGGATTCATATGCTTTAAATAAATCTAATACCTAATAATGGAGTCAAAAATATTTGGTAATTAAGCACAACAAATGATTTGCAAGGTGTTCATACACCACAAATCGCCTAAGCGACTATGATGATTTTACCCTTTGATTTGAAATGTGTTTGTTCCAAGGGATTCATATGCTTTAAATATATCTAATACCTATTCAATGAGTCAAAAATATTTAGTAATTAAGCACAACAAAAGATTTGAAAGGTGTTCATACACCACAAATCGCGTAAGAGACTATGACGATTTTATCCTTTGATTTGAAATGAGTTTGATCCACGGTATTCATATGATTTAAATATATCTAAAACATATTTCACGATTCAATAATATTTGGTAATTAAGCACAACAAATGATTTGCAAGATGTTCATACACCACAAATCGCCTAAGCGATTATGACAATTTTACCCTTTGATTTTAAATGCGTTTGTTCAAAGGGATTCATATTCTTTAAATATATCTAATACCTATTCAAAGAGTTAAAAATATTTAGTAATTAAACACAATAAAAGATTTGAAAGGTGTTCATACACCACAAATCGCGTAAAGAGACTATGATGATTTTACCCTTTGATTTGAAATGAGTTTGATCCAAGGGATTCATATGCTTTAAGTATATCTAATACCTATTCAAGGAGTCAAAAACATTTGGTTATTCAGAACAACAAATTATTTGAATGGTGTTTATACACCATAAATCGCCTAAGAGACTATGACGATTTACTCGTTGATTTGAAATGCGTTTGATCCAAGGGATTCATATGCTTTAAATATATCTAATACTTATTCAAGGTGTAAAAAATATTTGGTAATTAAGCACAACAAATGATTTGCAAGGCGTTCAAACACCACAAATCGCCTAAGCGACTATAACGATTTTACCTTTTGAGCTGAAATGTGTTTGTACCAAGGGTTTCTTATGCTTTAAATATATCTAAAACCTATTCAAGGAGTCAAAAATATTTATTAATTAAGCACAATTAATTATTTGAATGGTGTTCATACACCACAAATCGCCTAAGAGACTTTGATGATTTTACCCTTTGATTTGAAATGAGTTTGATCCACGGGATTCATATGCTTTAAATATATCTAATACCTATTCCATGAGTCAAAAATATTTGGTATTTAAGCACAACAAATAATTTGCAAGATGTTCATACACCACAAATCGCCTAAGCGACTATGACGATTTTACCCTTTGATTTGAAATGCGTTTGTTCCAAGGGATTCATATGCTTTAAATATATCTAATACCTATTCAAAAGGTCAAAAATATTTAGTAATTAAGCACAACAATAGATTTGAAAGGTGTTCATACACCAAAAATCGTGTAAGAGACTATGACGATTTTACCCTTTCATTTGAAATGAGTTTGATACAAGGGATTCATATGCTTTAAATATATCTAATACCTATTAATGGTGTCAAAAATATTTGGTAATTAAGCACAACAAATGATTTGCAAGGTGTTCATACACCACAAAACTCCTAAGCGACTATGACGATTTTACCATTTGATTTGAAATGTGTTTGACCAAGGGATTCATATGCTTTAAATATATCAAATACCTATTAAAGGAGTCAATAATATTTGGTAATTCAGCACAACAAATGATTTGAAAGGTGTACATACACCACAAGACGCCTAAGAGACTATGACGGTTTTACCCTTTGATTTGAAATGAGTTTAATGCAAGGGATTCATATGCCTTAAGTATATCAAATACCTATTCAAGGAGTCAAAAACATTTTGTAATTAAGCACAACAAATGATTTCAATGGTGTTCATACACCACAAATCGCCTAAGAGACTATGACAATTTTACTCTTTGATTTCAAATGAGTTTGATCCAATGGATTCATATGCCTTAATTATATCTAATACCTATTCAAGGAGTCAAAAATATTTGGTAATTAAGCACAACAAATGATTTGAATGGTGTTCATACACCACAAATCGCCTAAGAGACTATGAAAATTTTACCCTTTTATTTGAAATGAGTTTGATCTATGGGATTCATATGCTTTAAATATATCTAATACCTATTAAAGGAGTCAATAATATTTGGTAATTCAGCACAATAAATGATTTGAAAGGTGTACATACACCACAAGACGCCTAAGAGACTATGACGGTTTTACCCTTTGATTTGAAATGAGTTTGATGCAAGGGATTCATATGCATTAAATATATCAAATATCAATTCCACGAGTCAAAAATATTTGGTAATTAAGCACAACAAATGATTTGCAAGGTGTTCATACACCACAAATCGCCTAATCGACTATGACGATTTTACCCTTTGATTTGAAATGCGTTTGTTCTAAGGGATTCATATGCTTTAAATATATCTAATACCTATTCAAGGATTCAAAAATATTTAGTAATTAAGCACAACAAAAGATTTGAAAGGTGTTCATACACCCCAAATCGCCTAAGAGACTATGACCATTTTACCATTTGATTTGAAATGAGTTTGATCCAAGGGATTCATATGCTTTAAGTATATCTAATACCTATTCAAGGAGTCAAAAACATTTGGTAATTCAGCACAACAAATTATTTGAATGGTGTTTATACACCATAAATCGCCTAAGAGATTATGACGATTTACTCTTTGATTTGAAATGCGTTTGATCCAAGGGATTCATATGCTTTAAATATATCTAATACTTATTCAAGGTGTCAAAAATATTTGGTAATTAAGCACAACAAATGATTTGCAAGGTGTTTAAACACCACAAATCGCCTAAGCGACTATGATGATTTTACCCTTTGAGTTGAAATGTGTTTGTACCAAGGGATTCTTATGCATTAAATATATCTAATACCTATTAAAGGAGTCAAAAATATTTATTAATTAAGCACAAATAATTATTTGAATGGTGTTCATACACCATAAATCGCCTAAGAGACTATGACGATTTTACCCTTTGATTTTAATTGAGTTTGATCCAAGGGATTCATATGCCTTAAGTATATCTAATACCTATTCAAGGTGTCCAAAACATTTGGTAATTAAGCACAACAAATGATTTGAATGGTGTTCATACACCACAAATCGCCTAAGAGAATACGACGATTTTACCCTTTGATTTGAAATGAGTTTGATCTATGGGATTCATATGCTTTAAATAAATCTAATACCTATTAATGGAGTCAAAAATATTTGGTAATTAATCACAACAAATGATTTGCAAGGTGTTCATACACCATAAATCGCCTAAGCGACTATGATGATTTTACCCTTTGATTTGAAATGTGTTTGTTCCAAGGGATTCATATGCTTTAAATATATCTAATAACTATTCAATGAGTCAAAAATATTTAGTAATTAAGCACAACAAAAGATTTGAAAGGTGTTCATACACCACAAATCGCCGAAGTGACTATGACGATTTAACCCTTTGATTTCAATTGAGTTTGATGCAAGGGATTCATATGCCTTAAGTATATCTAATACCTATTCAAGGAGTCAAAAATATTTGTTAATTAAGCACAACAAATGATTTGAATGGTGTTCATACACCACAAATCGCCTAACAGACTATGACGATTTTTACCCTTTTATTTGAAATGAGTTTGATCTATGGGATTCATATGCTTTAAATATATCTAATACCTATTAATGGAGTCAAAAATATGTGGTAATTAAGCACAACAAATGATTTGCAAGGTGTTCATACACAACAATTCGCCTAAGCGACTATGATGATTTTACCCTTTGATTTGAAATGTGTTTGTTTCAAGGGATTCATATGCTTTAAATATATCTAATACCTATTCAAGGAGTCAAAAATATTTAGTAATTAAGCACAACAAAAGATTTGAAAGGTGTTCATACACTACAAATCGCCGAAGTGACTATGACGATTTAACCCTTTGATTTCAAATGAGTTTGATCCAAGGGATTCATATGCCTTAAGTATATCTAACACCTATTCAAGGAGTCAAAAATATTTGGTATTTAAGCACAACAAATGATTTGAATAGTGTTCATACACCACAAGATGCCTAAGAGACTGTGATGATTTTACCCTCTTATTTGAAATGAGTTTTATCCATGGGATTCATATGCTTTAAATATATATAATACCTATAATATAAGTCAAAAATATTTTGTTATTAAGCACAACAAATGATTTGAAAGGTGTACATACAATACAAATCGCCTACGAGAGTTTGACGATTTTACCCTTTGATTTGAAATGAGTTTGATCCACGGGATTCATATGCTTTAATTATATCTAATACCTATTCCACGAGTCAAAAATATTTGGCAATTAAGCACAATAAATGATCTGCAAGATGTTCATACCCCACAAATCGCCTATGCGACTATGACGATTTTTACCCTTTGATTTGAAATGCGTTTGTTCCAAGGGATTCATATGCTTTAAATATATCTAATACCTATTCAAAGAGTAAAAAATATTTAGTAATTAAGCACAACAAAAGATTTGAAAGGTGTTCATACACCACAAATCGCGTAAGAGACTATGACGATTTTACCCTTTGATTTGAAATGTGTTTGACCAAGGGATTCATATCCTTTAAATATATCTATTACCTATTAATGGAGTCAATAATATTTGGTAATTCAGCACAACAAATGATTTGAAAGGTGTACATACACCACAAGACGCCTAAGAGACTATGACGGTTTTACTCTTTGATTCGAAATGAGTTTGATGCAAGGGATTCACATTCCTTAAGTATATCTAAAACCTATTCAACGAGTCAAAAATATTTCGTAATTAAGCACAACAAATAATTTGAATGGTGTTCATACACCACAACTCGCCTAAGAGACTATGACTATTTTACTCTTTGATTTCAAATGAGTTTGATCCAAGGGATTCATATGCCTTAACTATATCTAATCCCTATTCAAGGAGACAAAAATATTTGGTAATTAATCATAACAAATGATTGGAATGGTGTTCATACACCACAAATCGCCTAAGAGACTATGACGATTTTACCTTTTTATTTGAAATGAGTTTGATCCAAGGGCTTCATATGCTTTAACTATATCTAATGCCTATTAATAGATTAAAAAATATTTGGTTATTAAGCACAACAAAAGATTTGAAAGGCATACATACAACACAAATCGCCTAATATTCTATGACGATTTTACCTTTGATGTGCAATGAGTTTGATCCACGGGAATCATATGCTTTAAATATATCAAATATCAATTCCACGAGTCAAAAATATTTGGTAATTAAGCACAACAAATGATTTGCAAGGTGTTCATACACCACAAATCGCCTAATCGACTATGACGATTTTACCCTTTGATTTGAAATGCGTTTGTTCTAAGGGATTCATATGCTTTAAATATATCTAATACCTATTCAAGGATTCAAAAATATTTAGTAATTAAGCACAACAAAAGATTTGAAAGGTGTTCATACACCCCAAATCGCCTAAGAGACTATGACCATTTTACCATTTGATTTGAAATGAGTTTGATTCAAGGGATTCATATGCTTTAAATATATCTAATACCTATTCAAGGAGTCAAAAACGTTTGGTAATTCAGCACAACAAATTATTTGAATGGTGTTTATACACCATAAATCGCCTAAAAGACTATGACGATTTACTCTTTGATTTGAAATGCGTTTGATCCAAGGGATTCATATGCTTTAAATATATCTAATACTTATTCAAGGTGTCAAAAATATTTGGTAATTATGCACAACAAATGATTTTCAAGGTGTTCAAACACCACAAATCGCCTAAGCGACTATGCCAATTTTATCCTTTGAGTTGAAATGTGTTTGTTCCAAGGGATTCATATGCTTTAAATATATCTAATACCTATTCAAGGAGTCAAAAATATTTACTGATTAAGCACAACAAAAGATTTGAAATGTGTTCATACACCACAAATCGCCGAAGTGACTATGACGATTTAACCCTTTGTTTTCAAATGAGTTTGATCCAAGGGATTCATATGCCTTAAGTATATCTAATACCTATTCAAGGAGTCAAAAATATTTGGTAATTAAGAACTACAAATGATTTCAATGGTGTTCATACACAACAAGATGCCTATGAGACTGTGATGATTTTACTCTCTTATTTGAAATGAATTTGATCCATGGGATTCATATGCTTTAAATACATATAATACCTATTAAAGGATTCAAAAATATTTTGTTATTAAGCAAAACAAATGATTTGAAAGGTGTACATACACCACAACTCGCCTAAGCGACTATGACAATTTGGTAATTAAGCACAACAAATGATTTGCAAGATGTTCATACACCACAAATCGCCTAAGCGACTATGACAATTTTACCCTTTGATTTGAAATGCGTTTGTTCCAAGGGATTCATATGCTTTAAATATATCTAATACCTATTCAAAGAGTCAAAAATATTTAGTAATTAAGCACAACAAAAGATTAGAAAGGTGTTCGTACACCCAAAAATAGCGTAAGAGACTATGACGATTTTACCCTTTGATTTGAAATGAGTTTGATCCAAGGGATTCATATGCTTTAAATATATGTAATACCTATTAATGGAGTCAAAAATATTTGGTAATTAAGCACAACAAATGATTTACAAGGTGTTCATACACCACAAAACACCTAAGCGACTATGACGATTTTACCATTTGATTTGAAATGTGTTTGACCAAGGGATTCATATGCTTTAAATTTATCAAATACCTATTAAAGGAGTCAATAATATTTGGTAATTCAGCACAATAAATGATTTGAAAGGTGTACATACACCACAAGACGCCTAAGAGACTATGACGGTTTTACCCTTTGATTTGAAATGAGTTTGATGCAAGGGATTCATATGCCTTAAGTATATCTAATACCTATTCAAAGAGTCAAAAACATTTCGTAATTAAGCACAACAAATGATTTGAATGGTGTTCATACACCACAAATCGCCTAAGAGACTATGACAATTTTACTCTTTGATTTCAAATGAGTTTGATCCAATGGATTCATATGCCTTAATTATATCTAATACCTATTCAAGGAGTCAAAAATATTTGGTAATTAAGCACAACAAATGATTTGAATGGTGTTCATACACCACAAGATGCCTAAGAGACTGTGATGATTTTACCCTCTTATTTGAAATGAATTTGATCGAAGGGATTCATATGCTTTAAATATATATAATACCTATTAGAGGAGTCAATAATATTTGGTTATTAAGCACAACAAATGATTTGAAAGGTGTACATACACCACAAATCGACTAAGAGACATTGACGATTTAACCCTTTGATTTGAAATGAGTTAGATCCACGGTATTCATATGCTTTAAATATATCTAATACCCGTTTCACGATTCAATAATATTTGGTAATTAAGCACAACAAATGATTTGCAAGATGTTGATACACCACAAATCGCCTATGCCACTATGACGATTTTACCCTTTGATTTGAAATGCGTTTGTTCCAAGGGATTCATATGCTTTAAATATATCTAATACCTATTCAAAGAGTCAAAAATATTTAGTAATTAAGCACAACAAAAGATTAGAAAGGTGTTCGTACACCAAAAATAGCGTAAGAGACTATGACGATTTTACCCTTTGATTTGAAATGAGTTTGATCCAATGGAATCATATGCTTTAAATATATGTAATACCTATTAATGGAGTCAAAAATATTTGGTAATTAAGCACAACAAATGATTTGAAAGGTGTACATACACCACACGACACCTAAGAGACTATGACGGTTTTACTCTTTGATTCGAAATGAGTTTGATGCAAGGGATTCACATTCCTTAAGTATATCTAATACCTATTCAACGAGTCAAAAATATTTCGTAATTAAGCACAACAAATGATTTGAATGGTGTTCATACACCACAAATCGCCTAAGAGACTATGACTATTTTACTCTTTGATTTCAAATGAGTTTGATCCAAGGGATTCGTATGCCTTAACTATATCTAATCCCTATTCAAGGAGACAAAAATATTTGGTAATTAATCATAACAAATGATTGGAATGGTGTTCATACACCACAAATCACCTAAGAGACTATGACGATTTTACCTTTTTATTTGAAATGAGTTTGATCCAAGGGCTTCATATGCTTTAACTATATCTAATACCTATTAATAGATTAAAAAATATTTGGTTATTAAGCACAACAAAAGATTTGAAAGGCATACATACAACACAAATCGCCTAATATTTTATGACGATTTTACCTTTTAATGTGCAATGAGTTTGATCCACGGGAATCATATGCTTTAAATATATCAAATATCAATTCCACGAGTGAAAAATATTTGGTAATTATGCACAACAAATGATTTGCAAGGTGTTCATACACCACAAATCGCCTAATCGACTATGACGATTGTACCCTTTGATTTGAAATGCGTTTGTTCTAAGGGATTCATATGCTTTAAATATATCTAATACCTACTCAAGGATTCAAAAATATTTAGTAATTAAGCACAACAAAAGATTTGAAAGGTGTTCATACACCCCAAATCGCCTAAGCGACTATGACCATTTTACCATTTGATTTGAAATGAGTTTCATCCAAGGGATTCATATGCTTTAAATATATCTAATACCTATTCAAGGAGTCAAAAACATTTGGTAATTCAGCACAACAAATTATTTGAATGGTGTTTATACACCATAAATCGCCTAAGAGACTATGACGATTTACTGTTTGATTTGAAATGCGTTTGATCCAAGGGATTCATATGCTTTAAATATATCTAAGACTTATTCAAGGTGTCAAAAATATTTGGTAATTATGCACAACAAATGATTTTCAAGGTGTTCAAACACCACGAATCGCCTAAGCGACTATGCAAATTTTACCCTTTGAGTTGAAATGTGTTTGTACCAAGGGATTCATATGCTTTAAATATATCTAATACCTATTCAAGGAGCCAAAAATATTTAGTAATTAAGCACAAATAATTATTTGAATGGTGTTCATACACCACAAATCGCCTAAGAGACTATGACGATTTTACCCTTTTATTTGAAATGAGTTTGACCTATGGGATTCATTTGCTTTAAATAAATCTAATACCTATTTATGGAGTCAAAAATATTTGGTAATTAAGCACAACAAATGATTTGCAAGGTGCTCATACACCACAAATCGCCTAAGCGACTATGATGATTTTACCCTTTGATTTGAAATGTGTTTGTTCCAAGGGATTCATATGCTTTAAATATACCTAATACCTATTCAAGGAGTCAAAAATATTTACTTATTAAGCACAACAAAAGATTTGAAAGGTGTTCATACACCACAAATCGCCGAAGTGACTATGATGATTTAACCCTTTGTTTTCAAATGAGTTTGATCCAAGGGATTCATATGCCTTAAGTATATCTAATACCTATTCAAGGAGTCAAAAATATTTGGTAATTAAGCACTACAAATGATTTCAATGGTGTTCATACACCACAAGATGCCTATGAGACTGTGATGATTTTACCCTCTTATTTGAAATGAATTTGATCCAAGGGATTCATATGCTTTAAATACATATAATACCTATTAAAGGAGTCAAAAATATTTTGTTATTAAGCAAAACAAATGATTTGAAAGGTGTACATACACCACAACTCGCCTAAGAGACTTTGACGATTTTACCCTTTGATTTGAAATGAGTTTGATCCACGGGATTCATATGCTTAAAATATATCTAATACCTATTCCACGAGTCAAAAATATTTGGTAATTAAGCACAACAAATGATTTGCAAGATGTTCATACACCACAAATCGCCTAAGCGACTATGACGATTTTACCCTTTGATTTGAAATGCGTTTGTTCCAAGGGATTCATATGCTTTAAATATATCTAATACCTATTCAAAGAGTCAAAAATATTTAGTAATTAAGCACAACAAAAGATTAGAAAGGTGTTCGTACACCAAAAATAGCGTAAGAGACTATGACGATTTTACCCTTTGATTTGAAATGAGTTTGATCCAAGGGATTCATATGCTTTAAATATATGTAATACCTATTAATGGAGTCAAAAATATTTGGTAATTAAGCACAACAAATGATTTACAAGGTGTTCATACACCACAAAACACCTAAGCGACTATGACGATTTTACCATTTGATTTGAAATGTGTTTGACCAAGGGATTCATATGCTTTAAATATATCAAATACCTATTAAAGGAGTCAATAATATTTGGTAATTCAGCACAATAAATGATTTGAAAGGTGTACATACACCACAAGACGCGTAAGAGACTATGACGGTTTTACCCTTTGATTTGAAATGAGTTTGATGCAAGGGATTCATATGCCTTAAGTATATCTAATACCTATTTAAAGAGTCAAAAACATTTCGTAATTAAGCACAACAAATGATTTGAATGGTGTTCATACACCACAAATCGCCTAAGAGACTATGACAATTTTACTCTTTGATTTCAAATGAGTTTGATCCAATGGATTCATATGCCTTAATTATATCTAATACCTATTGAAGGAGTCAAAAATATTTGGTAATTAAGCACAACAAATGATTTGAATGGTGTTCATACACCACAAGATGCCTAAGAGACTGTGATGATTTTACCCTCTTATTTGAAATGAATTTGATCGAAGGGATTCATATGCTTTAAATATATATAATACCTATTAAAGGAGTCAATAATATTTGGTTATTAAGCACAACAAATGATTTGAAAGGTGTACATACACCACAAATCGACTAAGAGACATTGACGATTTAACCCTTTGATTTGAAATGAGTTAGATCCACGGTATTCATATGCTTTAAATATATCTAATACCCATTTCACGATTCAATAATATTTTGTAATTAAGCACAACCAATGATTTGCAAGATGTTCATACACCACAAATCGCCTAAGCGACTATGACGATTTTACCCTTTGATTTGAAATGTGTTTGATCCAAGGGTTTCATATGCTTTAAATATATCTAATACCTATTTATAGATTAAAATATATTTTGTTATTAAGCACAACAAAAGATTTGAAAGGCGTACACACACCACAAATCGCCTAAGATTCTATGACGAGTTTAGCCTTTGATTTGAAATGCGTTTGTTCTAAGGGATTCATATGCTTTAAATATACCTAATACCTGTTCAAGGAGTCAAAAATATTTAGTAATTAAGCACAACAAAAGATTTGAAAGGTGTTCATACACCCTAAATCGCGTAAGAGACTATGACGATTTTACCCTTTGATTTGAAATGAGTTTGATCCAAGGGATTCATATGCTTTAAATATATCTAATACCTATTCAAGGACTCAAAAACATTTGGTAATTAAGCACAACAAATGATTTGAATGGTGTTCAAACACCACAAATCGCCTAAGAGACTATGACGATTTTACCCTTTTATTTGTAATGAGTTTGATCCAAGGGATTCATATTCCTAAGTTTATCTAATACCTATTCAAGGAGTAAAAAATATTTGGTAATTAAGCACAACAAATAATTTGAATGGTGTTCATACACCACAAATCGCCTAAGAGACTGTTACGATTTTACCCTTTTATTTGAAATGAGTTTGATCCAAGGGATTCATATGCTTTAAATATATATAAGAAATATTCAAGAATTCAAAAATATTTGGTTATTAAACACACCAAATGATTTGAAAGGTGTACATACACCACAAATCGCCTAAGAGACTTTGACGATTTTACCCTTTGATTTGAAATGAGTTTGATCCACGAGTCAAAAATATTTGGTAATTAAGCACAAGAAATGATTTGCAAGTTGTTCATACACCACAAATCGCCTAAGCGACTATGACAATTTTACCCTTTGATTTGAAATGCGTTTGTTCCAAGGGATTCATGTGCTTTAAATATATCTAATACCTATTCAAGAGTCAAAAATATTTAGTAATTCAGCACAACAAAAGATTTGAAAGGTGTTCATGCACCCCAAATCGCCAAAGAGACTATGACGATTTTACCCTTTGATTTGAAATGAGTTTGATCCAAGGGATTCATATGCTTTAAATATATCTAATACCTATTCAAGTAGTCAAAAACATTTGGTAATTCAGAACAACAAATTATTTGAATGATGTTTGTACACCATAAATCTCCTAAGAGACTATGACGATTTACCCTTTGATTTGAAATGCATTTGATCCAAGGGATTCATATGCTTTAGATATATATAATACACCACAAATCGCCTAAGCGACTATGACTATTTTACCCTTTGAGTTGAAATGTGTTTGTACCAAGGGATTCATATGCTTTAAATATATCTAATAACTATTCAAGGAGTCAAAAATATTTAGTAATTAAGCACAAATAATTATTTGAATGGTGTTCATACACCAGAAATCGCCTAAGAGACTCTGACGATTTTACCCTTTGATTTTAAATGAGTTTGATCCAAGGGATTCATATGCCTTAAGTATATCTAATACATATTCAAGGAGTCAAAAACATTTGGTAATTAAGCACAACAAATGATTTGCAAGGTGTTCATACACCACAAATCGCCTAAGAGACTTTGACGATTTTACCCTTTGATTTGAAATGAGTTTGATCCACGGGATTCATATGGTTTAAATATATCTAATAACAATTCCACGAGTCAAATATATTTGGTAATTAAGCACAACAAATGATTTGCAAGATTGTTAATACACCATAAATCGCCTAAGCGACTATGACGATTTTACCCTTTGATTTGAAATACGTTTGTTCCAAGGGATTCATATGCCTTAAATATATCTAATACCTATTCAAAGAGTCAAAAATATTTGGTAATTAAGCACAACAAAAGATTAGAAAGGTGTTCATACACCACAAATCGCGTAAGAGACTATGAAGATTTTACCCTTTGATTTGAAATGACTTTGGTCCAAGGGATTCATATGCTTTAAATATATCTAATACCAATTAATGGAGTCAAAAATATTTGGTAATTAAGCACAACAAATTATTTGAAAGGTGTTTATACACCATAAATCGCCTAAGAGACTATGACGATATATCCTTTGATTTGAAATGCGTTTGATCCAAGAGATTCATATATTTTAAATATATCTAATACTTATTCAAGGTGTCAAAAATATTTGTTAATTAAGCACAACAAATGATTTCAATGGTGTTCATACACCACAAGATGCCTATGAGACTGTGATGATTTTACCCTCTTATTTGAAATAAATTTGATCCAAGGGATTCATATGCTTTAAATATATATAATACCTATTAAAGGAGTCAAAAAAATTTTTGTTATTAAGCATAACAAATGATTTGAAAGTTGTTCATACACCACAAATCGCCTAAGAGACTATGACGGTTTTACCCTTTGATTTGAAATGAGTATGATGCCAGGGATTCATATACCTTAAAAATATCTAATACCTATTCAAAGAGTCAAAAATATTTAGTAATTAAGCACAACAAAAGATTTGAAAGGTGTTCATACACCACAAATCGTGTAAGAGACTATGACGATTTTACCCTTTGATTTGAAATGAGTTTGATCCAAGGGATTCCTATGCTTTGAATATATCTAATACCTATTAATGGAGTCAAAAATATTTGGTAATTAAGCACAACAAATGATTTGCAAGGTGTTCATACACCACAAAATACCTAAGCGACTATGACGATTTTACCATTTGATTTGAAATGTGTTTGACCAAGGGATTCACATGCTTTAAATATATCAAATACCTATTAAAAGATTCAATAATATTTGGTAATTCAGCACAACAAATGATTTGGAAGGTGTACATACACCACAAGACGCCTAAGAGACTATGACGGTTTTACCCTTTGATTTGAAATGAGTTTGATGCAAGGGATTGATATGCCATAAATATATCTAATACCTATTGAAGGAGTCAAAAATATTTCGTAATTAAGCACAACAAATGATTTGAATGGTGTTCATACACCACAAATCGCCTAAGAGACTATGACAATTTTACTCTTTGATTTCAAATGAGTTTGATCCAATGGATTCATATGCCTTAATTATATCTAATACCTATTCAAGGAGTCAAAAATATTTGGTAATTAAGCACAACAAATGATTTGAATGGTGTTCATACACCACAAGATGCCTAAGAGACTGTGATGATTTTACCCTCTTATTTGAAATGAATTTGATCCAAGGGATCCATATGCTTTAAATATATATAATACCTATTAAAGGAGTCAAAAATATTTTGTTATTAAGCACAACAAATGATTTGAAAAGTGTACATACACCACAAATCGCCTAAGAGACATTCACGATTTAACCCTTTGATTTAAAATGAGTTTGATCCACGGGATTCATATGCTTTAAATATATCTAATACCCATTTCACGATTCAATAATATTTGGTAATTAATCACAACAAATGATTTGCAACATGTTCATACACCACAAATCGCCTAAGCGACTATGACGATTTTACCCTTTGATTTGAAATGCGTTTGTTCCAAGGGATTCATATTCTTTAAATATATCTAATACCTATTCAAAGAGTCAAAAATAATTAGTAATTTAGCAAAACAAAAGATTTGAAAGGTGTTCATACACCACAAATCGCGTAAGAGACTATGACGATTTTACCCTTCGATTTGAAATGAGTTTGATCCAAGGGATTCATATGCTTTAAATATATCTAATACCTATAAATGGAGTCAAAAATATTTGGTAATTAAGCACAACAAATAATTTGCAAGGTGTTCATACACCACAAAACGACTAAGCGACTATGACGATTTTACCAATTGATTTGAAATGTGTTTGACCAAGGGATTCATATGATTTAAATATATCTAATACCCATTTGACGATTCAATAATATTTGGTAATTAAGCACAACCAATGATTTGCAAGATGTTCATACACCACAAAACGCCTAAGCGACTATGACGATTTTACCCTTTGATTTGAAATGTGTTTGTTCCAAGGGATTCATATGCTTTTAATATCTCTAATACCTATTCAAAGAGTCAAAAATATTTAGTAATTAAGCACAACAAAAGATTTGAAAGGTGTTCATACACCACAAATCGCGTAAGAGACTATGACGATTTTACCCTTTGATTTGAAATGAGTTTGATGCAAGGGATTCATATGCCTTAAGTATATCTAATACCTATTCAAGAAGTGAAAAACAATTCGTAATTAAGCACAACAAATGATGAATGGTGTTCATACACCACAAATCGCCTAAAAGACTATGACGATTTTACCTTTTTATTTGAAATGTGTTTGATCCAAGGGCTTCATATGCTTTAAATATATCTAATACCTATTCCACGAAACAAAAATATTTGGTAATTAAGCACAACAAATGATTTGCAAGATTGTTAATACACCACAAGTCGCCTAAGATTCTATGACGATTTTACCCTTTGATGTGCAATGAGTTTGATCCAAGGGATTCATATGCTTTAAATATATCAAATATCTATTCCACGAGTCAAAAATATTTGGTAATTAAGCACAATAAATGATTTCCAAGGTATTCATACACAACAAATCGCCTAAGCGACTATGACGATTTTACCCTTTGTTTTGAAATGCGTTTGTTCGAAGGGATTCATATGCATTAAATATATCTAATACATAATCAAGGAGTCAAAAAAATTTGTAATTAAGCACAACAAATGATTTGAATGGTGTTCATACGCCACAATTCGCTTAAGAGACTATGACGATTTTACCCTTTGATTTGAAATGAGTCTGATCCGAGGGATTCATATGCCTTAAGTATATCTAATACCAATTCAAGGAGTCAAAACATTTGGTAATTAAGCACAACAAATGATTTGAATGATGTTCAAACACCACAAATCGCCTACGAGACTGTGACGATTTTACCCTTTTATTTGAAATGAGTTTGATCCAAGGGATTCATATGCTTTAAATATATCTAATAACAATTTCACGAGTCAAAAATATTTGGTAATTAAGCACAACAAATGATTTGCAAGATTGTTAATACACCATAAATCGCCTAAGCGACTATGACGATTTTACCCTTTGATTTGAAATACGTTTGTTCCAAGGGATTCATATGCTTTAAATATATCTAATACCTATTCAAGGAGTCAAAAATATTTGGTAATTAAGCACAACAAAAGATTAGAAAGGTTTTCATACACTACAAATCGCGTAAGAGACTATGACGATTTTACCCATTGATTTGAAATGACTTTGATCCAAGGGATTCATATGCTTTAAATATATCTAATATCTATTAACGGAGTCAAAAATATTTGGTAATTAAGCACAACAAATTATTTGAATGGTGTTTATACACCATAAATCGCCTAAGAGACTATGACGATTTACCCTTTGATTAGAAATGCGTTTGATCCAAGGGATTCATATGTTTTAAATATATCTAATACTTATTCAAGGTGTCAAAAATATTTGGTAATTAAGCACAACAAATGATTTCAATGGTGTTCATACACCATAAGATGCCTATGAGACTGTGATGATTTTACCCTCTTATTTGAAATGAATTTGATCCAAGGGATTCATATGCTTTAAATATATATAATACCTATTAAAGGAGTCAAAAATATTTTGTTATTAAGCACAATAAATGATTTGAAAGGTGTATATACACCACAAATCGCCTAAGAGACATTGACAATTTAACCCTTTGATTTGAAATGAGTTTGATCCACGGGATTCATATGCTTTAAATATATCTAATACCCATTTCACGATTCAATAATATTTGGTAATTAAGCACAACAAATGATTTGCAACATGTTCATACACCACAAATCGCCTAAGCGACTATGACAATTTTACCCTTTGAATTGAAAAGCGTTAGTTCCAAGGGATTCATATGCTTTAAATATATCTAATACTTATTCAAAGAGTCTAAAATATTTAGTAATTAAGCACAACAAAAGATTTGAAAGGTGTTCATACACCACAAATCGCGTAAGAGACTATGACGATTTTACCCTTTGATTTGAAATGAGTTTGATCCAAGAGATTCATATGCTTTAAATATATCTAATACCTATAAATATAGTCAAAAATATTTGGTAATCAAGCACAACAAATAATTTGCAAGGTGTTCATACACCACAAAACGCCTAAGCGACTATGACGATTTTACCATTTGATTTGAAATGTGTTTGACCAAGGGATTCATATGCTTTAAATATATCTAATACCCATTTCACGATTCAATAATATTTGGTAATTAAGCACAACCAATGATTTGCAAGTTGTTCATACACCACAAATCGCCTAAGCGACTATGACGATTTTACCCTTTGATTTGAAATGTGTTTGTTCCAAGAGATTCATATGCTTTAAATATATCTAATACCTATTTAAAGAGTCAAAATTATTTAGTAATTATGCACAACAAAAGATTTGAAAGGTGTTCATACACCGCAAATCGCGTAAGAGACTATAACGATTTTACCCTTTGATTTGAAATGAGTTTGATGCAAGGGATTCATATGCCTTAAGTATATCTAATACCTATTCAAGGAGTCAAAAACATTTCGTAATTAAGCACAACAAATGATTTGAATGGTGTTCATACACCACAAATCGCCTAAGAGACTATGACAATTTTACTCTTTGATTTCAAATGAGTTTGATCCAAGGGATTCATATCCCTTAAGTATATCTAATACCTATTCAAGGAGACAAAAATATTTGGTAATAAAGCATAACAAATGATTTGAATGGTGTTCATACACCACAAATCGCCTAAGAGACTATGACGATTTTACCTTTTTATTTGAAATGTGTTTGATCCAAGGGCTTGATATGCTTTAAATATATCTAATACCTATTCCACGAGTCAAAAATATTTAAGAATTAAGCACAACAAATGATTTGCAAGGTATTCATACACAACAAATCGCCTAAGCGACTATGACGATTTTACCCTTTCTTTTGAAATGCGTTTGTTCGATGGGATTCATATGCATTAAATATATCTAATACATATTCAAGGAGTCAAAAAAATTTGTAATTAAGCACATTAAATGATTTGAATGGTGTTCATACACCACAAATCGCTTAAGAGACTATGACGATTTTACCCTTTCATTTGAAATGAGTCTGATCCGAGGGATTCATATGCCTTAAGTATATCTAATACCAATTCAAGGAGTCAAAACATTTGGTAATTAAGCACAACAAATGATTTGAATGGTGTTCAAAAACCACAAATCGCCTAAGAGACTGTGACGATTTTACCCTTTTATTTGAAATGAGTTTGATCCAAGGGATTCATATGCTTTAAATATATATAATAAATATTCAAGAAGTCAAAAATATTTGGTTATTAAGCACACCAAATGATTTGAAAGGTGTAAATACACCACAAATCGCCTAAGAGACTTTGACGATTTTACCCTTTGATTTGAAATGAGTTTGATCCACGGGATTCATATGCTTTAAATATATCTAATACCTATTAATGGAGTCAAATATTCAAGGTGTCAAAAATATTTGTTAATTAAGCACAACAAATGATTTGCAAGGTGTTATTAAACCATAAATCGCCTAAGCGACTATGACGATTTTACCCATTGAGTTGAAATGTGTTTGTACCAAGGGATTTATATGCTTTAAATATATCTAATAACTATTGAAGGTGTCAAAAATATATAGTAATTAAGCACAAATAATTATTTGAATGGTGTTCAAACACCACAATACGCCTAAGAGACTATGATGATTTTACCCGTTTATTTGAAATGAGTTTGATCTATGGGATTCATATGCTTTAAATATATCTAATACCTATTAATGGAGTCAAAAATATTTGGTAATTAAGCACAACGAATGATTTGCAAGGTGTTCATACACCACGAAACGCCTAAGCGACTATGATGATTTTACCCTTTGATTTGAAATGTGTTTGTTCCAAGGGATTCATATGATTTAAATATATCTAATACCTTTTCAAGGAGTCAAAAATATTTACTAATTAAGCACAACAAAAGATTTGAAATGTGTTCATACACCACAAATCGCCGAAGTGACTATGACGATTTAACCCTATGATTTCAAATGAGTTTGATCCAAGGGAATCATATGCCTTAAGTAAACCTAATACCTATTCAAGGAGACAAAAATATTTGGTATTTAAGCACAACAAATGATTTGAAAGGTGTACATACACCACAAATCGCCTAAGAGACTTTGACGATTTTACCCTTTGATTTGAAATGAGTTTGATCCACGGGATTCATATGCTTTAAATATCTCTAATACCTATTCCACGAGTCAAAAATATTGGGTAATTAAGCACAACAAATGATTTGCAAGATTGTTCATACACCACAAATCGCCTAAGCGACTATGACGATTTTACCCTTTGATTTGAAATGCGTTTGTTCCAAGGGATTCATATGCTTTAAATATATCTAATACCTATTCAAAAAGTCAAAAATATTTGGTAATTAAGCACAACAAAAGATTTGAAAGGTGTTCATACACCACAAATCGCGTAAGAGACTATGACGATTTTACCCTTTGATTTGAAATGATTTTGATCCAAGGGATTCATATGCTTTAAATATATCTAATACCTATTACTGGAGTCAAATATTTTTGGTAATTAAGCACAACAAATGATTTGCAAGGTGTTCATACACCACAAAACGCCTAAGAGACTTTGACGATTTTACCCTTTGATTTGAAATGAGTTTGACCAAGGGATTCATATGCTTTAAATATATATAATACCTATTAAAGGAGCCAAAAATATTTGGTAATTAAGCACAACAAATGATTTGCAAGGTGTTCATACACCCCAAAACGCTTAAGCGACTATGACGATTTTACCATTTGATTTGAAATGTGTTTGACTAAGGGATTCATATGCTTTAAATATATCTAATACCTATTAAGGGAGTCAATAATATTTGATAATTCAGCAGAACAAGTGATTTGAAAGGTGTACATACACCACAAGACGCCTAAGAGACTATGACGGTTTTACCCTTTGATTTGAAATGACTTTGATGCAAGGGATTCATATGCCTTAATTATATCTAATACCTATTCAAGGAATCACAAACATTTCGTAATTAAGCACAACAAATGATTTGAATGGTGTTCATACACCACAAATCGCATAAGAGACTATGACGATTTTACTCTTTGATTTGAAATGACTTTGATCCAAGGGATTCATATGCTTTAAATATATCTAATACCTATTAATGGAGTCAAAAATATTTGGTAATTAAGCACAACAAATTATTTGCATGGTGTTTATACACCATAAATCGCCTCAGAGACTATGACGATTTACCCTTTGATTTGAAATGCATTTCATCCAAGGGATTCATATGTTTTAAATATATCTAATACTTATTCAAGGTGTTAAAAATATTTGGTAATTAAGCACAACAAATGATTTGCAAGGTGTTCATAAACCACAAATCGCCTAAGCGTCTACGACGATTTTACCCATTGAGTTTAAATATGTTTGTACCAAGGGATTCATATGCTTTAAATATATCTAATAACTATTTCAGGAGTCAAAAATATTTAGTAATTAAGCACAAATAATTATTTGAATGGTGTTCATACACCACAAATCGCCTAAGAGACTAGAATGATTTTAGCCTTTTATTTAAAATGAGTTTGATCTATGGGATTCATATGCTTTAAATATATCTAATACCTATTAATGGAGTCAAAAATATTTGGTAATTAAGCACAACATATGATTTGCAAGGTATTCAAACACAACGAATCGCCTAAGCGACTATTATGATTTTACCCTTTGATTTGAAATGTGTTTGTTCCAAGGGATTCGTATGATTTAAATATATCTAATACATTTTCAAGGAGTAAAAATATTTACTAATTAAGCACAACAAAAGATTTGAAATGTGTTCATACACCACAAATCGCCGAAGTGACTATGACGATTTAACCATTTGATTTCAAATGAGTTTGATCCAAGGGATTCATATGCCTTAAGTATATCTAATACCTATTCAAGGATTCAAAAATATTTGGTAATTAAGCACAACAAATGATTTGAAAGGTGTACATACATCACAAATCGCCTAAGAGACTTTGACGATTTTACCCTTTGATTTGTAATGAGTTTGATCCACGGGATTCATAAGCTTTAAATATATCTAATACCTATTCCACGAGTCAAAAATATTTGGTAATTAAGCACAACAAATGATATGAAAGATTGTTCATACACCACAAATCGCCTAAGCGACTATGACGATTTTACCCTTTGATTTGAAATGCGTTTGTTCCAAGTGATTCATATGCTTTAAATATATCTAATACCTATTCAAAAAGTCAAAAATATTTGGTAATTAAGCACAACAAAAATTTGAAAGGTGTTCATACACCACAAATCGTGTAAGATACTATGACGATTTTACCCTTTGATTTGAAATGAGTTTGATCCAAGGGATTCATATTCTTTAAATATATCTAATACCTATTAATGGAGTCAAATATTTTTGGTAATTAAGCACAACAAATGATTTGCAAGGTGTTCATACACCACAAAACGCCTAAGAGACTTTGACGATTTTACCCTTTGATTTGAAATGAGTTTGACCAAGGGATTCATATGCTTTAAATATATATAATACCTATTAAAGGAGCCAAAAATATTTGGTAATTAAGCACAACAAATGATTTGCAAAGTGTTCATACACCACAAAACGCTTAAGCGACTATGACGATTTTACCATTTGATTTGAAATGTGTTTGACTAAGGGATTCATATGCTTTAAATATATCTAATACCTATTAAGGGAGTCAATAATATTTGATAATTCAGCAGAACAAGTGATTTGAAAGGTGTACATACACCACAAGACGCCTACGGTTTTACCCTTTGATTTGAAATGACTTTGATGCAAGGGATTCATATGCCTTAATTATATCTAATACCTATTCAAGGAATCACAAACATTTCGTAATTAAGCACAACAAATGATTTGAATGGTGTTCATACACCACAAATCGCATAAGAGACTATGACGATTTTACTCTTTGATTTGAAATGACTTTGATCCAAGGGATTCATATGCTTTAAATATATCTAATACCTATTAATGGAGTCAAAAATATTTGGTAATTAAGCACAACAAATTATTTGAATGGTGTTTATACACCATAAATCGCCTAAGAGACTATGACGATTTACCCTTTGATTTGAAATGCGTTTGATCCAAGGGATTCATATGTTTTAAATATATCTAATACTTATTCAAGGTGTTAAAAATATTTGGTAATTAAGCAAAACAAATGATTTGCAAGGTGTTCATAAACCACAAATCGCTTAAGCGACTATGACGATTTTACCCATTGAGTTGAAATGTGTTTGTACCAAGGGATTCATATGCTTTAAATATATCTAATAACTATTCAAGGAGTCAAAAATATTTAGTAATTAAGCACAAATAATTATTTGAATGGTGTTCATACACCACAAATCGCCTAAGAGACTATGATGATTTTACCCTTTTATTTGAAATGAGTTTGATCTTTGGGATTCATATGCTTTAAATATATCTAATACCTATTAATGGAGTCAAAAATATTTGGTAATTAAGCACAACAAATGATTTGCAAGGTGTTCATACACCACGAATCGCCTAAGCGACTATGATGATTTTACCCTTTGATTTGAAATGTGTTTGTTCCAAGGGATTCATATGATTTAAATATATCTAATACATTTTCAAGGAGTCAAAAATATTTGGTAATTAAGCACAACAAATGATTTGAAAGATTGTTCATACACCACAAATCGCCGAAGTGACTTTGACGATTTAACCCTTTGATTTCAAATGAGTTTGATCCAAGGGATTCATATGCCTTAAGTATATCTAATACCTATTCAAGGACATAAAAATATTTGGTAATTAAGCACAACAAATGATTTGAAAGGTGTACATACACCACAAATCGCCTAAGAGACTTTGACGATTTTACCCTTTGATTTGAAATGTGTTTGATCCACGGGAATCTTATGTTTTAAATATATCTAATACCTATTCCACGAATCAAAAATATTTGGTAATTAAGCACAACAAATGATTTGCAAGATTGTTCATACACCACAAATCGCCTAAGCGCCTATGACGATTTTACCCTTTGATTTGAAATGCGTTTGTTCCAAGGGATTCATATGCTTTAAATATATCAAATACCTATTCAAAAAGTAAAAAATATTTGGTAATTAAGCACAACAAAATATTTAAAAGGTGTTCATACACCAAAAATCGCGTAAGAGACTATGACGATTTTACCCTTTGATTTGAAATGAGTTTGATCCAAGGGATTCATATGCTTTAAATATATCTAATACCTATTAATGGAGTCAAATATTTTTGGTAATTAAGCACAACAAATGATTTGCAAGGTGTCCATACACCACAAAACGACTAAGAGACTTTGACGATTTTACCCTTTGATTTGAAATGAGTTTGACCAAGGTATTCATATGCTTTAAATATATATAATACCTATTAAAGGAGTCAAAAATATTTGGTAATTAAGCACAACAAATGATTTGCAAGGTGTTCATACACCACAAAACGCTTAAGCGACTATGACGATTTTACCATTTGATTTGAAATGTGTTTGACTAAGGGATTCATATGCTTTAAATATATCTAATACCTATTAAGGGAGTCAATAATATTTGGTAATTCAGCAGAACAAGTGATTTGAAAGGTGTACATACACCACAAGACGCCTAAGAGACTATGACGGTTTTACCCTTTGATTTGAAATGACTTTGATGCAAGGGATTCATATGCCTTAATTATATCTAATACCTATTCAAGGAATCACAAACATTTCGTAATTAAGCACAACAAATGATTTGAATGGTGTTCATACACCACAAATCGCATAAGAGACTATGACGATTTTACTCTTTGATTTGAAATGACTTTGATCCAAGGGATTCATATGCTTTAAATATATCTAATACCTATTAATGGAGTCAAAAATATTTGGTAATTAAGCACAACAAATTATTTGAATGGTGTTTATACACCATAAATCGCCTAAGAGACTATGACGATTTACCCTTTGATTTGAAATGCGTTTGATCCAAGGGATTCATAAGCTTTAAATATATCTTGGTAATTAAGCACAACAAATGATTTGCAAGGTGTTCATAAACCACAAATCGCTTAAGCGACTATGACGATTTTACCCATTGAGTTGAAATGTGTTTGTACCAAGGGATTCATATGCTTTAAATATATCTAATAACTATTCAAGGAGTCAAAAATATTTAGTAATTAAGCACAAATAATTATTTGAATGGTGTTCATACACCACAAATCGCCTAAGAGACTATGATGATTTTACACTTTTATTTGAAATGAGTTTGATCTATGGGATTCATATGCTTTAAATATATCTAATACCTATTAATGGAGTCAAAAATATTTGGTAATTAAGCACAACAAATGATTTGCAAGGTGTTCATACACCACGAATCGCCTAAGCGACTATGATGATGTTACCCTTTGATTTGAAATGTGTTTGTTCCAAGGGATTCATATGATTTAAATATATCTAATACCTTTTCAAGGAGTTGAAAATATTTACTAATTAAGCACAATAAAAGATTTGAAATGTGTTCATACACCACAAATCGCCGAAGTGACCATGACGATTTAACCCTTTGATTTCAAATGAGTTTGATCCAAGGGATTCATATGCCTTAAGTATATCTAATACCTATTCAAGGATTCAAAAATATTTGGTAATTAAGCACAACAAATGATTTGAAAGGTGTACATACACCACAAATCGCCAAAGAGACTTTGACGATTTTACCCTTTGATTTGTAATGAGTTTGATCCACGTGATTCATATGCTTTAAATATATCTAATACCTATTCCACGAGTCAAAAATATTTGGTAATTAAGCACAACAAATGATTTGAAAGATTGTTCATACACCACAAATCGCCTAAGCGACTATGACGATTTTACCCTTTGATTTGAAATGCGTTTGTTCCAAGTGATTCATATGCTTTAAATATATCTAATACCTATTCAAAAAGTCAAAAATATTTGGTAATTAAGCACAACAAAGATTTGAAAGGTGTTCATACACCACAAATCGTGTAAGAGACTAAGCAATTTTACCCTTTGATTTGAAATGAGTTTGATCCAAGGGATTCATATTCTTTAAATATATCTAATACCTATTAATGGAGTCAAATATTTTTGGTAATTAAGCACAACAAATGATTTGCAAGGTGTTCATACACCACAAAACGCCTAAGAGACTTTGACGATTTTACCCTTTGATTTGAAATGAGTTTGACCAAGGGATTCATATGCTTTAAATATATATAATACCTATTAAAGGAGTCAAAAATATTTGGTAATTAAGCACAACAAATGATTTGCAAGGTGTTCATACACCACAAAACGCTTAAGCGACTATGACGATTTTACCATTTGATTTGAAATGTGTTTGACTAAGGGATTCATATGCTTTAAATATATCTAATACCTATTAAGGGAGTCAATAATATTTGGTAATTCAGCAGAACAATTGATTTGAAAGGTGTACATACACCACAAGACGCCTTAGAGACTATGACGGTTTTACCCTTTGATTTGAAATGACTTTGATGCAAGGGATTCATATGCCTTAATTATATCTAATACCTATTCAAGGAATCACAAACATTTCGTAATTAAGCACAACAAATGATTGGAATGGTGTTCATACACCACAAATCGCATAAGAGACTATGACGATTTTACTCTTTGATTTGAAATGACTTTGATCCAAGGTATTCATTGGCTTTAAATATATCTAATACCTATTAATGGAGTCAAAAATATTTGGTAATTAAGCACAACAAATTATTTGAATGGTGTTTATACACCATAAATCGCCTAAGAGACTATGACGATTTACCCTTTGATTTGAAATGCGTTTGATCCAAGGGATTCATATGTTTTAAATATATCTAATACTTATTCAAGGTGTTAAAAATATTTGGTAATTAAGCACAACAAATGATTTGCAAGGTGTTCATAAACCACAAATCGCTTAAGCGACTATGACGATTTTACCCATTGAGTTGAAATGTGTTTGTACCAAGGGATTCATATGCTTTAAATATATCTTATAACTATTCAAGGAGTCAAAAATATTTAGTAATTAAGCACAAATAATTATTTGAATGGTGTTCATACACCACAAATCGCCTAAGAGACTATGATGATTTTACCCTTTTATTTGAAATGAGTTTGATCTATGGGATTCATATGCTTTAAATATATCTAATACCTATTAATGGAGTCAAAAATATTTGGTAATTAAGCACAACAAATGATTTGCAAGGTGTTCTTACACCACGAATCGCCTAAGCGACTATGATGATTTTACCCTTTGATTTGAAATGTGTTTGTTCCAAGGGATTCATATGATTTAAATATATCTAATACCTTTTCAAGGAGTCAAAAATATTTACTAATTAAGCACAATAAAAGATTTGAAATGTGTTCATACACCACAAATCGACGAAGTGACTATGACGATTTAACCCTTTGATTTCAAATGAGTTTGATCCAAGGGATTCATATGCCTTAAGTATATCTATTACCTATTCAAGGATTCAAAAATATTTGGTAATTAAGCACAACAAATGATTTGAAAGGTGTACATACACCACAAATCGCCTAAGAGACTTTGACGATTTTACCCTTTGATTTGTAATGAGTTTGATCCACGGGATTCATATGCTTTAAATATATCTAATACCTATTCCACGAGTCAAAAATATTTTGTAATTAAGCACAACAAATGATTTGAAAGATTGTTCATACACCACAAATCGCCTAAGCGACTATGACGATTTTACCCTTTAATTTGAAATGCGTTTGTTCCAAGTGATTCATATGCTTTAAATATATCTAATACCTATTCAAAAAGTCAAAAATATTTGGTAATTAAGCACAACAAAGATTTGAAAGGTGTTCATACACCACAAATCGTGTAAGAGACTATGACGATTTTACCCTTTGATTTGAAATGAGTTTGATCCAAGGGATTCATATTCTTTAAATCTATCTAATTCCTATTCAAAAAGTCAAAAATATTTGGTAATTAAGCACAACAAAGATTTGAAAGGTGTTCATACACCACAAATCGTGTAAGAGACTATGACGATTTTACCCTTTGATTTGAAATGAGTTTGATCCAAGGGATTCATATTCTTTAAATATATCTAATACCTATTAATGGATTCAAATATTTTTGGTAATTAAGCACAACAAATGATTTGCAAGGTGTTCATACACCACAAAACGCCTAAGAGACTTTGACGATTTTACCCTTTGATTTGAAATGAGTTTGACCAAGGGATTCATATGCTTTAAATATATATAATACCTATTAAAGGAGTCAAAAATATTTGGTAATTAAGAACAACAAATGATTTGCAAGGTGTTCATACACCACAAAACGCCTAAGCGACTATGATGATTTTACCATTGGATTTGAAATGTGGTTGACCAAGGGATTCATATGCTTTAAATATATCTATTACCTATTAAAGGAGTCAATAATATTTGGTAATTCAGCACAACAAATGATTTGAAAGGTGTACATAAACCACAAGACGCCTTAGAGACTATGACGGTTTTACCCTTTGATTTGATATGATTTTGATGCAAGGGATTCATATGCCTTAAGTCTATCTTATACCTATTTAAGAAATCACAAACATTTCGTAATTAAGCACAACAAATGATTTGAATGGTGTTCATACACCACAAATCGCATAAGAGACTATGACGATTTTACTCTTTGATTTGAAATGACTTTGATCCAAGGGATTCATATACTTTAAATAAATCTAATACGTATTAATGGAGTCAAAAATATTTGGTAATTAAGCACAACAAATTATTTGAATGGTGTTTATACACCATAAATCGCCTAAGAGACTATGACGATTTACCCTTTGATTTGAAATGCGTTTGATCCAAGGGATTCATATGTTTTAAATATATCTAATACTTATTCAAGGTGTCAAAAATATTTGGTAATTAAGCACAACAAATGATTTGCAAGGTGTTCACAAACCACAAATCGCCTAAGCGACTATGACGATTTTACCCATTGAGTTGAAATGTGTTTGTACCAAGGGATTGATATGCTATAAGTATATCTAATAACTATTCAAGGAGTCAAAAATATTTAGTAATTAAGCACAAATAATTATTTGAATGGTGTTCATACACCACAAATCGCCTAAGAGACTATGATGATTTTACCCTTTTATTTGAAATGAGTTTGATCTATGGGATTCATATGCTTTAAATATATCTAATACCTATTAATAGAGTCAAAAATATTTGGTAATTAAGCACAACAAATGATTTGCAAGGTGTTCGTACACCACGAATCGCCTAAGCGACTATGATGATTTTACCCTTTGATTTGAAATGTGTTTGTTCCAAGGGATTCATATGATTTAAATATATCTAATATCTTTTCAAGGATTCAAAAATATTTGGTAATTAAGCACAACAAATGATTTGAAAGGTGTACATACACCACAAATCGCCTAAGAGACTTTGACGATTTTACCCTTTGATTTGTAATGAGTTTGATCCACGGGATTCATATGCTTTAAATATATCTAATACCTATTCCACGAGTCAAAAATATTTGGTAATTAAGCACAACAAATGATTTGAAAGATTGTTCATACACCACAAATCGCCTAAGCGACTATGACGATTTTACCCTTTGATTTGAAATGCGTTTGTTCCAAGTGATTCATATGCTTTAAATATATCTAATACCTATTCAAAAAGTCAAAAATATTTGGTAATTAAGCACAACAAAGCTTTGAAAGGTGTTTATACACCACAAATCGTGTAAGAGACTATGACGATTTTACCCTTTGATTTGAAATGAGTTTGATCCAAGGGATTCGTATTCTATAAATATATCTAATACCTATTCAAAAAGCCAAAAATATTTGGTAATTAAGCACAACAAAGATTTGAAAGGTGTTCATACACCACAAATCGTGTAAGAGACTATGACGATTTTACCCTTTGATTTGAAATGAGTTTGATCCAAGGGATTCATATTCTTTAAATATATCTAATACCTATTAATGGATTCAAATATTTTTGGTAATTAAGCACAACAAATGATTTGCAAGGTGTTCATACACCACAAAACGCCTAAGAGACTTTGACGATTTTACCCTTTGATTTGAAATGAGTTTGACCAAGGGATTCATATGCTTTAAATATATATAATACCTATTAAAGGAGTCAAAAATATTTGGTAATTAAGAACAACAAATGATTTGCAAGGTGTTCATACACCACAAAACGCCTAAGCGACTATGATGATTTTACCATTGGATTTGAAATGTGGTTGACCAAGGGATTCATGTGCTTTAAATATATCTATTACCTATTAAAGGAGTCAATAATATTTGGTAATTCAGCACAACAAATGATTTGAAAGGTGTACATAAACCACAAGACGCCTTAGAGACTATGACGGTTTTACCCTTTGATTTGATATGATTTTGATGCAAGGGATTCATATGCCTTAAGTCTATCTTATACCTATTTAAGAAATCACAAACATTTCGTAATTAAGCACAACAAATGATTTGAATGGTGTTCATACACCACAAATCGCATAAGAGACTATGACGATTTTACTCTTTGATTTGAAATGAATTTGATCCAAGGGATTCATATAGTTTAAATAAATCTAATACGTATTAATGGAGTCAAAAATATTTGGTAATTAAGCACAACAAATTATTTGAATGGTGTTTATACACCATAAATCGCCTAAGAGACTATGACGATTTACCCTTTGATTTGAAATGCGTTTGATCCAAGGGATTCATATGTTTTAAATATATCTAATACTTATTCAAGGTGTCAAAAATATTTGGTAATTAAGCACAACAAATGATTTGCAAGGTGTTCACAAACCACAAATCGCCTAAGCGACTATGACGATTTTACCCATTGAGTTGAAATGTGTTTGTACCAAGGGGTTGATATGCTATAAATATATCTAATAACTATTCAAGGAGTCAAAAATATTTAGTAATTAAGCACAAATAATTATTTGAATGGTGTTCATACACCACAAATCGCCTAAGAGACTATGATGATTTTACCCTTTTATTTGAAATGAGTTTGATCTATGGGATTCATATGCTTTAAATATATCTAATACCTATTAATAGAGTCAAAAATATTTGGTAATTAAGCACAACAAATGATTTGCAAGGTGTTCGTACACCACGAATCGCCTAAGCGACTATGATGATTTTACCCTTTGATTTGAAATGTGTTTGTTCCAAGGGATTCATATGATTTAAATATATCTAATATCTTTTCAAGGATTCAAAAATATTTGGTAATTAAGCACAACAAATGATTTGAAAGGTGTACATACACCACAAATCGCCTAAGAGACTTTGACGATTTTACCCTTTGATTTCAAATGAGTTTGATCCACGGGATTCATATGCTTTAAATATATCTAATACCTATTCCACGAGTCAAAAATATTTGGTAATTAAGCACAACAAATGATTTGAAAGATTGTTCATACACCACAAATCGCCTAAGCGACTATGACGATTTTACCCTTTGATTTGAAATGCGTTTGTTCCAAGTGATTCATATGCTTTAAATATATCTAATACCTATTCAAAAAGTCAAAAATATTTGGTAATTAAGCACAACAAAGCTTTGAAAGGTGTTTATACACCACAAATCGTGTAAGAGACTATGACGATTTTACCCTTTGATTTGAAATGAGTTTGATCCAAGGGATTCGTATTCTATAAATATATCTAATACCTATTCAAAAAGTCAAAAATATTTGGTAATTAAGCACAACAAAGATTTGAAAGGTGTTCATACACCACAAATCGTGTAAGAGACTATGACGATTTTACCCTTTGATTTGAAATGAGTTTGATCCAAGGGATTCATATTATTTAAATATATCTAATACCTATTAATGGAGTCAAATATTTTTGGTAATTAAGCACAACAAATGATTTGCAAGGTGTTCATACACCACAAAACGCTTAAGAGACTTTGACGATTTTACCCTTTGATTTGAAATGAGTTTGACCAAGGGATTCATATGCTTCAAAATATATATAATACCTATTAAAGGAGTCAAAAATATTTGGTAATTAAGCACAACAAATGATTTGCAAGGTGTTCATACACCATAAAACGCCTAAGCGACTATGACGATTTTACCATTTGATTTGAAATGTGGTTGACCAAGGGATTCATGTGCTTTAAATATATCTATTACCTATTAAAGGAGTCAATAATATTTGGTAAGTCAGCACAACAAATGATTTGAAAGGTGTACATAAACCACAAGACGCCTTAGAGACTATGACGGTTTTACCCTTTGATTTGATATGACTTTGATGCAAGGGATTCATATGCCTTAAGTCTATCTTATACCTATTCAAGGAATCACAAACATTTCGTAATTAAGCACAACAAATGATTTGAATGGTGTTCATACACCACAAATCGCATAAGAGACTATGACGATTTTACTCTTTGATTTGAAATGAATTTGATCCAAGGGATTCATATACTTTAAATATATCTAATACGTATTAATGGAGTCAAAAATATTTGGTAATTAAGCACAACAAATTATTTGAATGGTGTTTATACACCATAAATCGTGTAAGAGACTATGACGATTTACCCTTTGATTTGAAATGTGTTTGATCCAAGGGATTCATATGTTTTAAATATATCTAATACTTATTCAAGGTGTCAAAAATATTTGGTAATTAAGCACAACAAATGATTTGCAAGGTGTTCACAAACCACAAATCGCCTAAGCGACTATGACGATTTTACCCATTGAGTTGAAATGTGTTTGTACCAAGGGATTGATATGCTTTAAATATATCTAATAACTATTCAAGGAGTCAAAAATATTTAGTAATTAAGCACAAATAATTATTTGAATGGTGTTCATACACCATAAATCGCCTAAGAGACTATGATTATTTTACCCTTTTATTTGAAATGAGTTTGATCTATGGGATTCATATGCTTTAAATATATCTAATACCTCTTAATAAAGTCAAAAATATTTGGTAATTAAGCACAACAAATGATTTTCAAGGTGTTCATACACCACGAATCGCCTAAGCGACTATGATGATTTTACCCTTTGATTTGAAATGTGTTTGTTCCAAGGGATTCATATGATTTAAATATATCTAATATCTTTTCAAGGAGTCAAAAATATTTACTAATTAAGCACAACAAAAGATTTGAAATGTGTACATATACCACAAATCGCCGAAGTGACTATGACGATTTAACCCTTTGATTTCAAATGAGTTTGATCCAAGGGATTCCAATGCCTTAAGTATATCTAATACCTATTAATGTAGTCAAATATTTTTGGTAATTAAGCACAACAAATAATTTGCAAGGTGTTCATCCAACACAAAACGCCTAAGAGACTTTGACGATTTTACCCTTTGATTTGAAATGAGTTTGATCCACGGGATTCATATGCTTTAAATATATCTAATACCTATTCCACGAGTCAAAAATATTTGGTAATTAAGCACAACAAATGATTTGAAAGATTGTTCATACACCACAAATCGCCTAAGCGACTATGACGATTTTACCCTTTGATTTGAAATGCGTTTGTTCCAAGTGATTCATATGCTTTAAATATATCTAATACCTATTCAAAAAGTCAAAAATATTTGGTAATTAAGCACAACAAAGCTTTGAAAGGTGTTTATACACCACAAATCGTGTAAGAGACTATGACGATTTTACCCTTTGATTTGAAATGAGTTTGATCCAAGGGATTCGTATTCTATAAATATATCTAATACCTATTCAAAAAGTCAAAAATATTTGGTAATTAAGCACAACAAAGATTTGAAAGGTGTTCATACACCACAAATCGTGTAAGAGACTATGACGATTTTACCCTTTGATTTGAAATGAGTTTGATCCAAGGGATTCATATTATTTAAATATATCTAATACCTATTAATGGAGTCAAATATTTTTGGTAATTAAGCACAACAAATGATTTGCAAGGTGTTCATACACCACAAAACGCTTAAGAGACTTTGACGATTTTACCCTTTGATTTGAAATGAGTTTGACCAAGGGATTCATATGCTTCAAAATATATATAATACCTATTAAAGGAGTCAAAAATATTTGGTAATTAAGCACAACAAATGATTTGCAAGGTGTTCATACACCATAAAACGCCTAAGCGACTATGACGATTTTACCATTTGATTTGAAATGTGGTTGACCAAGGGATTCATGTGCTTTAAATATATCTATTACCTATTAAAGGAGTCAATAATATTTGGTAAGTCAGCACAACAAATGATTTGAAAGGTGTACATAAACCACAAGACGCCTTAGAGACTATGACGGTTTTACCCTTTGATTTGATATGACTTTGATGCAAGGGATTCATATGCCTTAAGTCTATCTTATACCTATTCAAGGAATCACAAACATTTCGTAATTAAGCACAACAAATGATTTGAATGGTGTTCATACACCACAAATCGCATAAGAGACTATGACGATTTTACTCTTTGATTTGAAATGAATTTGATCCAAGGGATTCATATACTTTAAATATATCTAATACGTATTAATGGAGTCAAAAATATTTGGTAATTAAGCACAACAAATTATTTGAATGGTGTTTATACACCATAAATCGTGTAAGAGACTATGACGATTTACCCTTTGATTTGAAATGTGTTTGATCCAAGGGATTCATATGTTTTAAATATATCTAATACTTATTCAAGGTGTCAAAAATATTTGGTAATTAAGCACAACAAATGATTTGCAAGGTGTTCACAAACCACAAATCGCCTAAGCGACTATGACGATTTTACCCATTGAGTTGAAATGTGTTTGTACCAAGGGATTGATATGCTTTAAATATATCTAATAACTATTCAAGGAGTCAAAAATATTTAGTAATTAAGCACAAATAATTATTTGAATGGTGTTCATACACCATAAATCGCCTAAGAGACTATGATGATTTTACCCTTTTATTTGAAATGAGTTTGATCTATGGGATTCATATGCTTTAAATATATCTAATACCTATTAATAAAGTCAAAAATATTTGGTAATTAAGCACAACAAATGATTTTCAAGGTGTTCATACACCACGAATCGCCTAAGCGACTATGATGATTTTACCCTTTGATTTGAAATGTGTTTGTTCCAAGGGATTCATATGATTTAAATATATCTAATATCTTTTCAAGGAGTCAAAAATATTTACTAATTAAGCACAACAAAAGATTTGAAATGTGTACATACACCACAAATCGCCGAAGTGACTATGACGATTTAACCCTTTGATTTCAAATGAGTTTGATCCAAGGGATTCCAATGCCTTAAGTATATCTAATACCTATTAATGTAGTCAAATATTTTTGGTAATTAAGCACAACAAATAATTTGCAAGGTGTTCATCCAACACAAAACGCCTAAGAGACTTTGACGATTTTACCCTTTGATTTGAAATGAGTTTGATCCACGGGATTCATATGCTTTAAATATATCTAATACCTATTCCACGAGTCAAAAATATTTGGTAATTAAGCTCAACAAATGATTTGCAAGATGTTCATACACCACAAATCGCCTAAGCAACTATGACGATTTTACCCTTTGATTTGAAATGCGTTTGTTCCAAGGGATTCATATGCTTTAAATTTATCTAATACCTATTCAAAGAGTCAAAAATATTTAGTAGGTAAGCACAACAAAAGATTTGAAAGGTGTTCATTCACCACAAATCGCGTAACAAACTATGACGATTTTACCCTTTGATTTGAAATGAGTTTGATCCAAGGGATTCATATGCTTTAAATATATCTAATACCTATTAATGGAGTAAAACATATTTGGTAACTAAGCACAACAAATGATTTGGAAGGTGTTCATACACCACAAAACGCCTAAGGGACTATGACGATTTTACCATTTGATTTAAAATGTGTTTGACCAAGGGATTCATATGCTTTAAATATATATAATACCTATTAAAGGAGTCAAAAATATTTGGTAATTAAGCACAACAAATGATTTGCAAGGCGTTCATACACCACAAAACGCCTAAGCGACTATGACGATTTTACCATTTGATTTGAAATGTGTTTGACCAAGGGATTCATATGCTTTAAATATATCTAATACCTATTAAAGAAGTCAATAATATTTGATAATTCAGCACAACAAATGATTTGAAAGGTGTACATACACCACAAGACGCCTTAGAGACTATGAGGGTTTTACCCTTTGATTTGAAATGAGTTTGATGCAAGGGATTCAAATGCCTTAAGTATATCTAATACCTATTCAAGGAATCACAAACATTTCGTAATTAAGCACAACAAATGATTTGAATGGTGTTCATACACCACAAATCGCATAAGAGACTATGACAATTATACTCTTTGATTTGAAATGACTTTGATCCAAGGGATTCATATGCTTTAAATATATCTAATACCTATTAATGGAGTCAAAAATATTTGGTATTTAAGCACAACAAATTATTTGAATGGTGTATATACACCATAAATCGCCTAAGACACTATGACGATTTACCCTTTGATTTGAAATGCGTTTGATCCAAGGGATTCATATGTTTTAAATATATCTAATACATATTCAAGGTGTCAAAAATATTTGGTAATTAAGCACAACAAATGATTTGCAAGGTGTTCACAAACCACAAATCGCCTAAGCGACTATGACGATTTTACCCATTGAGTTGAAATTTGTTTGTACCAAGGGATTCATATGCTTTAAATATATCTAATAACTATTCAAGGAGTCAAAAATGTTTAGTAATTAAGCACAAATAATTATTTGAATGGTGTTCATACACCACAAATCGCCTAAGAGACTATGATGATTTTACCCTTTTATTTGAAATGAGTTTGATCTATGGGATTCATATGCTTTAAATATATCTAATACCTATTAATGGAGTCAAAAATATTTGGTAATTAAGCACAACAAATGATTTGCAAGGTGTTCATACACCACGAATCGCCTAAGCGACTATGATGATTTTACCCTTTGATTTGAAATGTGTTTGTTCCAAGGGATTCATATGATTTAAATATATATAATACCTTTACAGGAGTCAAAAATATTTACTAATTAAGCACAATAAAAGATTTGAAATGAGTTCATACACCACAAATCGCCGAAGTGACTATGACGATTTAACCCTTTGATTTCAAACGAGTTTGATCCAAGGGATTCCTATGCCTTAAGTATATCTAATACCTATTCAAGCAGTCAAAAATATTTGGTAATTAAGCACAACAAATGATTTGAAAGGTGTACATACACCACAAATAGCCTAAGAGAAATTGACGATTTTACCCTTTGATTTGAAATAAGTTTGATCCACGGGATTCATATGCTTTAAATATATATAATACCTATTCCACGAGTCAAAAATATTTGGTAATTAAGCACAACAAATGATTTGCAAGATTGTTCATACACCACAAATCGCGTAAGAGACTATGACGATTTTACCCTTTGATTTGAAATGCGTTTGTTCCAAGGGATTCATATGCTTTAAATATATCTAATACCTATTAATGGAGTCAAATATTTTTGGTAATTAAGCACAACAAATGATTTGCAAGGTGTTCATACACCACAAAACGCCTAAGAAACTTTGACGATTTTACCATTTGATTTGAAATGAGTTTGATCCACGGGATTCATATGCTTTAAATATATCTAATACCTATTCCACAAGTCAAAAATATTTGGTAATTAAGCACAACAAATGATTTGCAAGATTGTTCATACACCACAAATCGCGTAAGAGACTATGACGATTTTACCCTTTGATTTGAAATGCGTTTGTTCCAAGGGATTCATATGCTTTAAATATATCTAATACCTATTAATGGAGTCAAATATTTTTGGTAATTAAGCACAACAAATAATTTGCAAGGTGTTCATCCAACACAAAACGCCTAAGAGACTTTGACGATTTTACCCTTTGATTTGAAATGAGTTTGATCCACGGGATTCATATGCTTTAAATATATCTAATACCTATTCCACGAGTCAAAAATATTTGGTAATTAAGCACAACAAATGATTTGAAAGATTGTTCATACACCACAAATCGCCTAAGCGACTATGACGATTTTACCCTTTGATTTGAAATGCGTTTGTTCCAAGTGATTCATATGCTTTAAATATATCTAATACCTATTCAAAAAGTCAAAAATATTTGGTAATTAAGCACAACAAAGCTTTGAAAGGTGTTTATACACCACAAATCGTGTAAGAGACTATGACGATTTTACCCTTTGATTTGAAATGAGTTTGATCCAAGGGATTCGTATTCTATAAATATATCTAATACCTATTCAAAAAGTCAAAAATATTTGGTAATTAAGCACAACAAAGATTTGAAAGGTGTTCATACACCACAAATCGTGTAAGAGACTATGACGATTTTACCCTTTGATTTGAAATGAGTTTGATCCAAGGGATTCATATTATTTAAATATATCTAATACCTATTAATGGAGTCAAATATTTTTGGTAATTAAGCACAACAAATGATTTGCAAGGTGTTCATACACCACAAAACGCTTAAGAGACTTTGACGATTTTACCCTTTGATTTGAAATGAGTTTGACCAAGGGATTCATATGCTTCAAAATATATATAATACCTATTAAAGGAGTCAAAAATATTTGGTAATTAAGCACAACAAATGATTTGCAAGGTGTTCATACACCATAAAACGCCTAAGCGACTATGACGATTTTACCATTTGATTTGAAATGTGGTTGACCAAGGGATTCATGTGCTTTAAATATATCTATTACCTATTAAAGGAGTCAATAATATTTGGTAAGTCAGCACAACAAATGATTTGAAAGGTGTACATAAACCACAAGACGCCTTAGAGACTATGACGGTTTTACCCTTTGATTTGATATGACTTTGATGCAAGGGATTCATATGCCTTAAGTCTATCTTATACCTATTCAAGGAATCACAAACATTTCGTAATTAAGCACAACAAATGATTTGAATGGTGTTCATACACCACAAATCGCATAAGAGACTATGACGATTTTACTCTTTGATTTGAAATGAATTTGATCCAAGGGATTCATATACTTTAAATATATCTAATACGTATTAATGGAGTCAAAAATATTTGGTAATTAAGCACAACAAATTATTTGAATGGTGTTTATACACCATAAATCGTGTAAGAGACTATGACGATTTACCCTTTGATTTGAAATGTGTTTGATCCAAGGGATTCATATGTTTTAAATATATCTAATACTTATTCAAGGTGTCAAAAATATTTGGTAATTAAGCACAACAAATGATTTGCAAGGTGTTCACAAACCACAAATCGCCTAAGCGACTATGACGATTTTACCCATTGAGTTGAAATGTGTTTGTACCAAGGGATTGATATGCTTTAAATATATCTAATAACTATTCAAGGAGTCAAAAATATTTAGTAATTAAGCACAAATAATTATTTGAATGGTGTTCATACACCATAAATCGCCTAAGAGACTATGATGATTTTACCCTTTTATTTGAAATGAGTTTGATCTATGGGATTCATATGCTTTAAATATATCTAATACCTATTAATAAAGTCAAAAATATTTGGTAATTAAGCACAACAAATGATTTTCAAGGTGTTCATACACCACGAATCGCCTAAGCGACTATGATGATTTTACCCTTTGATTTGAAATGTGTTTGTTCCAAGGGATTCATATGATTTAAATATATCTAATATCTTTTCAAGGAGTCAAAAATATTTACTAATTAAGCACAACAAAAGATTTGAAATGTGTACATACACCACAAATCGCCGAAGTGACTATGACGATTTAACCCTTTGATTTCAAATGAGTTTGATCCAAGGGATTCCAATGCCTTAAGTATATCTAATACCTATTAATGTAGTCAAATATTTTTGGTAATTAAGCACAACAAATAATTTGCAAGGTGTTCATTCAACACAAAACGCCTAAGAGACTTTGACGATTTTACCCTTTGATTTGAAATGAGTTTGATCCACGGGATTCATATGCTTTAAATATATCTAATACCTATTCCACGAGTCAAAAATATTTGGTAATTAAGCTCAACAAATGATTTGCAAGATGTTCATACACCACAAATCGCCTAAGCAACTATGACGATTTTACCCTTTGATTTGAAATGCGTTTGTTCCAAGGGATTCATATGCTTTAAATTTATCTAATACCTATTCAAAGAGTCAAAAATATTTAGTAGGTAAGCACAACAAAAGATTTGAAAGGTGTTCATTCACCACAAATCGCGTAACAAACTATGACGATTTTACCCTTTGATTTGAAATGAGTTTGATCCAAGGGATTCATATGCTTTAAATATATCTAATACCTATTAATGGAGTAAAACATATTTGGTAACTAAGCACAACAAATGATTTGGAAGGTGTTCATACACCACAAAACGCCTAAGGGACTATGACGATTTTACCATTTGATTTAAAATGTGTTTGACCAAGGGATTCATATGCTTTAAATATATATAATACCTATTAAAGGAGTCAAAAATATTTGGTAATTAAGCACAACAAATGATTTGCAAGGCGTTCATACACCACAAAACGCCTAAGCGACTATGACGATTTTACCATTTGATTTGAAATGTGTTTGACCAAGGGATTCATATGCTTTAAATATATCTAATACCTATTAAAGGAGTCAATAATATTTGATAATTCAGCACAACAAATGATTTGAAAGGTGTACATACACCACAAGACGCCTTAGAGACTATGAGGGTTTTACCCTTTGATTTGAAATGAGTTTGATGCAAGGGATTCAAATGCCTTAAGTATATCTAATACCTATTCAAGGAATCACAAACATTTCGTAATTAAGCACAACAAATGATTTGAATGGTGTTCATACACCACAAATCGCATAAGAGACTATGACAATTATACTCTTTGATTTGAAATGACTTTGATCCAAGGGATTCATATGCTTTAAATATATCTAATACCTATTAATGGAGTCAAAAATATTTGGTATTTAAGCACAACAAATTATTTGAATGGTGTATATACACCATAAATCGCCTAAGACACTATGACGATTTACCCTTTGATTTGAAATGCGTTTGATCCAAGGGATTCATATGTTTTAAATATATCTAATACATATTCAAGGTGTCAAAAATATTTGGTAATTAAGCACAACAAATGATTTGCAAGGTGTTCACAAACCACAAATCGCCTAAGCGACTATGACGATTTTACCCATTGAGTTGAAATTTGTTTGTACCAAGGGATTCATATGCTTTAAATATATCTAATAACTATTCAAGGAGTCAAAAATGTTTAGTAATTAAGCACAAATAATTATTTGAATGGTGTTCATACACCACAAATCGCCTAAGAGACTATGATGATTTTACCCTTTTATTTGAAATGAGTTTGATCTATGGGATTCATATGCTTTAAATATATCTAATACCTATTAATGGAGTCAAAAATATTTGGTAATTAAGCACAACAAATGATTTGCAAGGTGTTCATACACCACGAATCGCCTAAGCGACTATGATGATTTTACCCTTTGATTTGAAATGTGTTTGTTCCAAGGGATTCATATGATTTAAATATATATAATACCTTTACAGGAGTCAAAAATATTTACTAATTAAGCACAATAAAAGATTTGAAATGAGTTCATACACCACAAATCGCCGAAGTGACTATGACGATTTAACCCTTTGATTTCAAACGAGTTTGATCCAAGGGATTCCTATGCCTTAAGTATATCTAATACCTATTCAAGCAGTCAAAAATATTTGGTAATTAAGCACAACAAATGATTTGAAAGGTGTACATACACCACAAATAGCCTAAGAGAAATTGACGATTTTACCCTTTGATTTGAAATAAGTTTGATCCACGGGATTCATATGCTTTAAATATATATAATACCTATTCCACGAGTCAAAAATATTTGGTAATTAAGCACAACAAATGATTTGCAAGATTGTTCATACACCACAAATCGCGTAAGAGACTATGACGATTTTACCCTTTGATTTGAAATGCGTTTGTTCCAAGGGATTCATATGCTTTAAATATATCTAATACCTATTAATGGAGTCAAATATTTTTGGTAATTAAGCACAACAAATGATTTGCAAGGTGTTCATACACCACAAAACGCCTAAGAAACTTTGACGATTTTACCATTTGATTTGAAATGAGTTTGATCCACGGGATTCATATGCTTTAAATATATCTAATACCTATTCCACAAGTCAAAAATATTTGGTAATTAAGCTCAACAAATGATTTGCAAGATGTTCATACACCACAAATCGCCTAAGCAACTATGACGATTTTACCCTTTGATTTGAAATGCGTTTGTTCCAAGGGATTCATATGCTTTAAATTTATCTAATACCTATTCAAAGAGTCAAAAATATTTAGTAGTTAAGCACAACAAAAGATTTGAAAGGTGTTCATACACCACAAATCGCGTAACAGACTATGACGATTTTACCCTTTGATTTGAAATGAGTTTGATCCAAGGGATTCATATGCTTTAAATATATCTAATACCTATTAATGGAGTCAAACATATTTGGTAACTAAGCACAACAAATGATTTGCAAGGTGTTCATACACCACAAAACGCCTAAGGGACTATGACGATTTTACCATTTGATTTAAAATGTGTTTGACCAAGGGATTTATATGCTTTAAATATATATAATACCTATTAAAGGAGTCAAAAATATTTGGTAATTAAGCACAACAAATGATTTGCAAGGCGTTCATACACGACAAAACGCCTAAGCGACTATGACGATTTTACCATTTGATTTGAAATGTGTTTGACCAAGGGATTCATATGCTTTAAATATATCTAATACCTATTAAAGGAATCAATAATATTTGATAATTCAGCACAACAAATGATTTGAAAGGTGTACATACACCACAAGACGCCTTAGAGACTATGACGGTTTTACCCTTTGATTTGAAATGAGTTTGATGCAAGGGATTCAAATGCCTTAAGTATATCTAATACCTATTCAAGGAATCACAAACATTTCGTAATTAAGCACAACAAATGATTTGAATGGTGTTCATACACCACAAATCGCGTAAGAGACTATGACGATTTTACCCTTTGATTTGAAATGAGTTTGATCCAAGGGATTCATATGATTTAAATATATCTAATACCAATTAATGGAGTCAAATATATTTGGTAATTAAGCACAACAAATGATTTGCAAGGTGTTCATACACCACAAAACGCCTAAGGGACTATAACAATTTTACCATTTGATTTAAAATGTGTTTGACCAAGGGATTCATATGCTTTAAATATATATAATACCTATTAAAGGAGTCAAAAATATTTGGTAATTAAGCACAACAAATGATTTGCAAGGTGTTCGTACACCACAAAACGCCTAAGCGACTATGACGATTTTACAATTTGATTTGAAATGTGTTTGACCAAGGGATTCATATGCTTTCAATATATCTAATACCTATTAAAGGAGTCAATAATATTTGGTAATTCAGCACAAAAAATTATTTGAAAGGTGTAGATACACCACAAGACGACTTAGAGACTATGACGGTTTTACCCTTTGATTTGAAATGAGTTTGATGCAAGGGATTCATATGCCTTAACTATATCTAATACCTATTAAAGGAATCACTAACATTTCGTAATTAAGCACAACAAATGATTTGAATGGTGTTCATACACCACAAATCGCCTAAGAGACTATGACGATTTTACTCTTTGATTTCAAATGAGTTTGATCCAAGGGATTCATATACCTTAAGTATATGTAATACCAATTCAAGGAGACAAAAATATTTGGTAATAAAGCATAACAAATGATTTGAATGGTATTCATACACCACAAATCGCCTAAGAGACTATGACGATTTCACCTTTTTATTTGAAATGAGTTTGATCCAAGGGCTTCATATGCTTTAAATATATCTAATACCTATTAATAAATTAAAAAATATTTGGTTATTAAGCACAACAAAAGATTTGAAGGCGTACATACACCACAAATCGCCTAAGATTCTATGACGATTTTACCCTTTGATGTGCAATGAGTTTGATCCAAAGGATTCATATGCTTTAAATATATCAAATATATATTCCACGAGTCAAAAATATTTGGTAATTAGCACAACAAATGATTTGCAAGGTGTTCATACACCACAAATCGCCTAAGCGACTATGACGATTTTACCCTTTGTTTTGAAATGCATTTGTTCCAAGGGATTCATATGCTTTAAAAATATCTAATACCTATTCAAGGAGTCAAAAAAAATTGGTAATTAAGCACAACAAATGATTTGAATGGTGTTCATACATTACAAATCGCCTAAGAGACTATGTCGATTTTACCCTTTGATTTGAAATGAGTTTGATCCAAGGGATTCATATGCCTTAAGTATATCTAATACCTATTTAAGGAGTCAAAAACATTTGGTAATTAAGCACAACAAAATAATTTGAATGGTGTACATAAACCACAAATCGCCTAAGAGGCTTTTACGATTTTACCCTTTGATTTGAAATGAGTTTGATCCGCGGGATTCATATGCTTTAAATATATCTAATACCTATTCCACGAGTCAAAAATATTTGTTAATTAACCACAACAAATGATTTGCAAGGTGTTCATACACCACAAATCACCTAAGCGACTATGACGATTTTACCCTTAGATTTCAAATGCGTTTTTTCCAAGGGATTCATGTGCTTTAAATATATCTAATACCTATTCAAGGAGTCAAAAATATTTAGTAATTAAGCACAACAAAAGATTTAAAAGGTGTTCATACACCACAATTCGCCTAAGAGACTATGACGATTTTACCCTCTGATTTGAAATGTGTTTGATCCAAGGGATTCATATGCTTTAAATATATCTAATACCTATTCAAGGAGTCAAAAGCATTTGGTAATAAAGCACAACAAATGATTTAAAAGGTGTTTTTACACAACAAACAGCCTAAGAGACTATGACGATTTTACCCTTTGATTTCAAATGAGTTTGATCCAAGGGATTCATAGGCTTTAAATATATCTAATACCTATTCAAGGAATCAAAAACATTTTGTAATTAAGAACAACAAATGATTTGAATGGTGTTCATACACCACAAATCGCCTAAGAGACTATGACGATTTTACCCTTTGATTTGAAATGAGTTTGATCCAAGGGATTCATATGCCTAAGTATATCTTATACCTATTCAAGGAGTCAAAAATATTTGGTAATTAAGCACAACAAATGATTTGCAAGGTGTTCATACACCACGAATCGCCTAAGCGACTATGATGATTTTACCCTTTGATTTGAAATGTGTTTATTCCAAGGGATTCATATGCTTTAAATATATCTAATACCTATTCAAGGAGTCAAAAATATTTACTAATTAAGCACAACAAAAGATTTGAAATGTGTTCATACACCACAAATCGCCGAAGTGACTATGACGATTTAACCCTTTGATTTGAAATGAGTTTGATCCACGGGATTCATATGCTTTAAATATATCTAATACCTATTCCACGATTCAAAAATATTTGGTAATTAAGCACAACAAATGATTTGCAAGATTGTTCATACACCACAAATCGCGTAAGAGACTATGACGATTTTACCCTTTGATTTGAAATGCGTTTGTTCCAAGGGATTCATATGCTTTAAATATATCTAATACCTATTAATGGAGTCAAATATTTTTGATAATTAAGCACAACAAATGATTTGCAAGGTGTTCATACACCACAAAACGCCTAAGAAACTTTGACGATTTTACCCTTTGATTTGAAATGAGTTTGATCCACGGGATTCATATGCTTTAAATATATCTAATACCTATTCCACGAGTCAAAAATATTTGGTAATTAAGCTCAACAAATGATTTGCAAGATGTTCGTACACCACAAATCGCCTAAGTAACTATGATGATTTTACCCTTTGATTTGAAATGCGTTTGTTCCAAGGGATTCATATGCTTTAAATTTATCTAATACCTATTCAAAGAGTGAAAAATATTTAGTAGTTAAGCACAACAAAAGATTTGAAAGGTGTTCATACACCACAAATCGCGTAACAGACTATGACGATTTTACCCTTTGATTTGAAATGAGTTTGATCCAAGGGATTCATATGCTTTAAATATATCTAATACCTATTAATGGAGTCAAACATATTTGGTAACTAAGCACAACAAATGATTTGCAAGGTGTTCATACACCACAAAACGCCTAAGGGACTATGACGATTTTACCATTTGATTTAAAATGTGTTTGACCAAGGGATTCATATGCTTTAAATATATATAATACCTATTAAAGGAGACAAAAATATTTGGTAATTAAGCACAACAAATGATTTGCAAGGCGTTCATACACCACAAAAGCGACTATGACGATTTTACCATTTGATTTGAAATGTGTTTGACCAAGGGATTCATATGCTTTAAATATATCTAATATCTATTAAAGGAATCAATAATATTTGATAATTCAGCACAACAAATGATTTGAAAGGTGTACATACACCACAAGACGCCTTAGAGACTATGACGGTTTTACCCTTTGATTTGAAATGAGTTTGATGCAAGGGATTCAAATGCCTTAAGTATATCTAATACCTATTCAAGGAATCACAAACATTTCGTAATTAAGCACAACAAATGATTTGAATGGTGTTCATACACCACAAATCGCATAAGAGACTATGACGATTATACTCTTTGATTTGAAATGACTTTGATCCAAGGGATTCATATGCTTTAAATATATCTAATACCTATTAATGGAGTCAAAAATATTTGGTAATTAAGCACAACAAATTATTTGAATGGTGTATATACACCATAAATCGCCTAAGACACTATGACGATTTACCCTTTGATTTGAAATGCGTTTGATCCAAGGGATTCATATGTTTTAAATATATCTAATACATATTCAAGGTGTCAAAAATATTTGGTAATTAAGCACAACAAATGATTTGCAAGGTGTTCACAAACCACAAATCGCCTAAGCGACTATGACGATTTTACCCATTGAGTTGAAATTTGTTTGTACCAAGGGATTCATATGCTTTAAATATATCTAATAACTATTCAAGGAGTCAAAAATGTTTAGTAATTAAGCACAAATAATTTTTTGAATGGTGTTCATACACCACAAATCGCCTAAGAGACTATGATGATTTTACCCTTTTATTTGAAATGAGTTTGATCTATGGGATTCATATGCTTTAAATATATCTAATACCTATTAATGGAGTCAAAAATATTTGGTAATTAAGCACAACAAATCATTCTCAAGGTGTTCATACACCACGAATCGCCTAAGCGACTATGATGATTTTACCCTTTGATTTGAAATGTGTTTGTTCCAAAGGATTCATATGATTTAAATATATCTAATATCTTTTCAAGGAGTCAAAAATATTTACTAATTAAGCACAACAAAAGATTTGAAATGTGTACATACACCACAAATCGCCGAAGTGACTATGACGATTTAACCCTTTGATTTCAAATGAGTTTGATCCAAGGGATTCCAATGCCTTAAGTATATCTAATACCTATTAATGTAGTCAAATATTTTTGGTAATTAAGCACAACAAATAATTTGCAAGGTGTTCATCCAACACAAAACACCTAAGAGACTTTGACGATTTTACCCTTTGATTTGAAATGAGTTTGATCCACGGGATTCATATGCTTTAAATATATCTAATACCTATTCCACGAGTCAAAAATATTTGGTAATTAAGCTCAACAAATGATTTGCCAGATGTTCATACACCACAAATCGCCTAAGCAACTATGACGATTTTACCCTTTGATTTGAAATGCGTTTGTTCCAAGGGATTCATATGCTTTAAATTTATCTAATACCTATTCAAAGAGTCAAAAATATTTAGTAGGTAAGCACAACAAAAGATTTGAAAGGTGTTCATACACCACAAATCGCGTAACAGACTATGACGATTTTACCCTTTGATTTGAAATGAGTTTGATCCAAGGGATTCATATGCTTTAAATATATCTAATACCTATTAATGGAGTAAAACATATTTGGTAACTAAGCACAACAAATGATTTGCAAGGTGTTCATACACCACAAAACGCCTAAGGGACTATGACGATTTTACCATTTGATTTAAAATGTGTTTGACCAAGGGATTCATATGCTTTAAATATATATAATACCTATTAAAGGAGTCAAAAATATTTGGTAATTAAGCACAACAAATGATTTGCAAGGCGTTCATACACCACAAAACGCCTAAGCGACTATGACGATTTTACCATTTGATTTGAAATGTGTTTGACCAAGGGATTCATATGCTTTAAATATATCTAATACCTATTAAAGGAGTCAATAATATTTGATAATTCAGCACAACAAATGATTTGAAAGGTGTACATACACCACAAGACGCCTTAGAGACTATGAGGGTTTTACCCTTTGATTTGAAATGAGTTTGATGCAAGGGATTCAAATGCCTTAAGTATATCTAATACCTATTCAAGGAATCAGAAACATTTCGTAATTAAGCACAACAAATGATTTAAATGGTGTTCATACACCACAAATCGCATAAGAGACTATGACAATTATACTCTTTGATTTGAAATGACTTTGATCCAAGGGATTCATATGCTTTAAATATATCTAATACCTATTAATGGAGTCAAAAATATTTGGTATTTAAGCACAACAAATTATTTGAATGGTGTATATACACCATAAATCGCCTAAGACACTATGACGATTTACCCTTTGATTTGAAATGCGTTTGATCCATGGGATTCATATGTTTTAAATATATCTAATACATATTCAAGGTGTCAAAAATATTTGGTAATTAAGCACAACAAATGATTTGCAAAGTGTTCACAAACCACAAATCGCCTAAGCGACTATGACGATTTTACCCATTGAGTTGAAATTTGTTTGTACCAAGGGATTCATATGCTTTAAATATATCTAATAACTATTCAAGGAGTCAAAAATGTTTAGTAATTAAGCACAAATAATTATTTGAATTGTGTTCATACACCACAAATCGCCTAAGAGACTATGATGATTTTACCCTTTTATTTGAAATGAGTTTGATCTATGGGATTCATATGCTTTAAATATATCTAATACCTATTAATGGAGTCAAAAATATTTGGTAATTAAGCACAACAAATGATTTGCAAGGTGTTCATACACCACGAATCGCCTAAGCGACTATGATGATTTTACCCTTTGATTTGAAATGTGTTTGTTCCAAGGGATTCATATGATTTAAATATATATAATACCTTTACAGGAGTCAAAAATATTTACTAATTAAGCACAATAAAAGATTTGAAATGAGTTCATAAACCACAAATCGCCGAAGTGACTCTGACGATTTAACCCTTTGATTTCAAACGAGTTTGATCCAAGGGATTCCTATGCCTTAAGTATATCTAATACCTATTCAAGCAGTAAAAAATATTTGGTAATTAAGCACAACAAATGATTTGAAAGGTGTACATACACCACAAATAGCCTAAGAGAAATTGACGATTTTACCCTTTGATTTGAAATAAGTTTGATCCACGGGATTCATATGCTTTAAATATATATAATACCTATTCCACGAGTCAAAAATATTTGGTAATTAAGCACAACAAATGATTTGCAAGATTGTTCATACACCACAAATCGCGTAAGAGACTATGACGATTTTACCCTTTGATTTGAAATGCGTTTGTTCCAAGGGATTCATATGCTTTAAATATATCTAATACCTATTAATGGAGTCAAATATTTTTGGTAATTAAGCACAACAAATGATTTGCAAGGTGTTCATACACCACAAAACGCCTAAGAAACTTTGACGATTTTACCATTTGATTTGAAATGAGTTTGATCCACGGGATTCATATGCTTTAAATATATCTAATACCTATTCCACGAGTCAAAAATATTTGGTAATTAAGCTCAACAAATGATTTGCAAGATGTTCATACACCACAAATCGCCTAAGCAACTATGACGATTTTACCCTTTGATTTGAAATGCGTTTGTTCCAAGGGATTCATATGCTTTAAATTTATCTAATACCTATTCAAAGAGTCAAAAATATTTAGTAGTTAAGCACAACAAAAGATTTGAAAGGTGTTCATACACCACAAATCGCGTAACAGACTATGACGATTTTACCCTTTGATTTGAAATGAGTTTGATCCAAGGGATTCATATGCTTTAAATATATCTAATACCTATTAATGGAGTCAAACATATTTGGTAACTAAGCACAACAAATGATTTGCAAGGTGTTCATACACCACAAAACGCCTAAGGGACTATGACGATTTTACCATTTGATTTAAAATGTGTTTGACCAAGGGATTTATATGCTTTAAATATATATAATACCTATTAAAGGAGTCAAAAATATTTGATAATTCAGCACAACAAATGATTTGAAAGGTGTACATACACCACAAGACGCCTTAGAGACTATGACGGTTTTACCCTTTGATTTGAAATGAGTTTGATGCAAGGGATTCAAATGCCTTAAGTATATCTAATACCTATTCAAGGAATCACAAACATTTCGTAATTAAGCACAACAAATGATTTGAATGGTGTTCATACACCACAAATCGCGTAAGAGACTATGACGATTTTACCCTTTGATTTGAAATGAGTTTGATCCAAGGGATTCATATGATTTAAATATATCTAATACCAATTAATGGAGTCAAATATATTTGGTAATTAAGCACAACAAATGATTTGCAAGGTGTTCATACACCACAAAACGCCTAAGGGACTATAACAATTTTACCATTTGATTTAAAATGTGTTTGACCAAGGGATTCATATGCTTTAAATATATATAATACCTATTAAAGGATTCAAAAATATTTGGTAATTAAGCACAACAAATGATTTGCAAGGTGTTCGTACACCACAAAATGCCTAAGCGACTATGACGATTTTACCATTTGATTTGAAATGTGTTTGACCAAGGGATTCATATGCTTTCAATATATCTAATACCTATTAAAGGAGTCAATAATATTTGGTAATTCAGCACAAAAAATTATTTGAAAGGTGTACATACACCACAAGACGACTTAGAGACTATGACGGTTTTACCCTTTGATTTGAAATGAGTTTGATGCAAGGGATTCATATGCCTTAACTATATCTAATACCTATTCAAGGAATCACTAACATTTCGTAATTAAGCACAATAAATGATTTGAATGGTGTTCATACACCACAAATCGCCTAAGAGACTATGGCGATTTTACTCTTTGATTTCAAATGAGTTTGATCCAAGGGATTCATATACCTTAAGTATATGTAATACCAATTCAAGGAGACAAAAATATTTGGTAATATAGCATAACAAATGATTTGAATGGTATTCATACACCACAAATCGCCTAAGAGACTATGACGATTTTACCTTTTTATTTGAAATGAGTTTGATCCAAGGGCTTCATATGCTTTAACTATATCTAATACCTATTAATAAATTAAAAAATATTTGGTTATTAAGCACAACAAAAGATTTGAAGGCGTACATACACCACAAATCGCCTAAGATTCTATGACGATTTTACCCTTTGATGTGCAATGAGTTTGATCCAAAGGATTCATATGCTTTAAATATATCAAATATATATTCCACGAGTCAAAAGTATTTGGTAATTAGCACAACAAATGATTTGCAAGGTGTTCATACACCACAAATCGCCTAAGCGACTATGACGATTTTACCCTTTGTTTTGAAATGCATTTGTTCCAAGGGATTCATATGCTTTAAAAATATCTAATACCTATTCAAGGAGTCAAAAAAAATTGGTAATTAAGCACAACAAATGATTTGAATGGTGTTCATACACCACAAATCGCCTAAGAGACTATGTCGATTTTACCCTTTGATTTGAAATGAGTTTGATCCAAGGGATTCATATGCCTTAAGTATATCTAATACCTATTTAAGGAGTCAAAAACATTTGGTAATTAAGCACAACAAAATAATTTGAATGGTGTACATACACCACAAATCGCTTAAGAGGCTTTTACGATTTTACCCTTTGATTTGAAATGAGTTTGATCCGCGGGATTCATATGCTTTAAATATATCTAATACCTATTCCACGAGTCAAAAATATTTGGTAATTAACCACAACAAATGATTTGCAAGGTGTTCATACACCACAAATCACCTAAGCGACTATGACGATTTTACCCTTAGATTTCAAATGCGTTTTTTCCAAGGGATTCATGTGCTTTAAATATATCTAATACCTATTCAAGGAGTCAAAAATATTTAGTAATTAAGCACAACAAAAGATTTAAAAGGTGTTCATACACCACAATTCGCCTAAGAGACTATGACGATTTTACCCTCTGATTTGAAATGTGTTTGATCCAAGGGATTCATATGCTTTAAATATATCTAATACCTATTCAAGGAGTCAAAAGCATTTGGTAATAAAGCACAACAAATGATTTAAAAGGTGTTTTTACACAACAAACAGCCTAAGAGACTATGACGATTTTACCCTTTGATTTCAAATGAGTTTGATCCAAGGGATTCATAGGCTTTAAATATATCTAATACCTATTCAAGGAATCAAAAACATTTTGTAATTAAGAACAACAAATGATTTGAATGGTGTTCATACACCACAAATCGCCTAAGAGACTATGACGATTTTACCCTTTGATTTGAAATGAGTTTGATCCAAGGGATTCATATGCCTAAGTATATCTTATACCTATTCAAGGATTCAAAAATATTTGGTAATTAAGCATAACAAATGATTTGCAAGGTGTTCATACACCACGAATCGCCTAAGCGACTATGATGATTTTACCCTTTGATTTGAAATGTGTTTATTCCAAGGGATTCATATGCTTTAAATATATCTAATACCTATTCAAGGAGTCAAAAATATTTACTAATTAAGCACAACAAAAGATTTGAAATGTGTTCATACACCACAAATCGCCGAAGTGACTATGACGATTTAACCCTTTGATTTCAAATGAGTTTGATCCAAGAGATTCATATGCCTTAATTATATCTAATACCTATTCAAGGAGTCAAAAATATTTGGTAATTAAGCACAACAAATGATTTGAAAGGTGTACATACACCACAAATCGCCCAAGAGACTTTGACGATTTTACCCTTTGATTTGAAATGAGTTTGATCCACGGGATTCATATGCTTTAAATATATCTAATACCTATTCCACGATTCAAAAATATTTGGTAATTAAGCACAACAAATGATTTGCAAGATTGTTCATACACCACAAATCGCGTAAGAGACTATGACGATTTTACCCTTTGATTTGAAATGCGTTTGTTCCAAGGGATTCATATGCTTTAAATATATCTAATACCTATTAATGGAGTCAAATATTTTTGGTAATTAAGCACAACAAATGATTTGCAAGGTGTTCATACACCACAAAACGCCTAAGAAACTTTGACGATTTTACACTTTGATTTGAAATGAGTTTGATCCACGGGATTCATATGCTTTAAATATATCTAATACCTATTCCACGAGTCAAAATATTTGGTAATTAAGCTCAACAAATGATTTGCAAGATGTTCGTACACCACAAATCGCCTAAGCAACTATGACGATTTTACCCTTTGATTTGAAATGCGTTTGTTCCAAGGGATTCATATGCTTTAAATTTATCTAATACCTATTCAAAGAGTGAAAAATATTTAGTAGTTAAGCACAACAAAAGATTTGAAAGGTGTTCATACACCACAAATCGCGTAACAGACTATGACGATTTTACCCTTTGATTTGAAATGAGTTTGATCCAAGGGATTCATATGCTTTAAATATATCTAATACCTATTAATGGAGTCAAACATATTTGGTAACTAAGCACAACAAATGATTTGCAAGGTGTTCATACACCACAAAACGCCTAAGGGACTATGACGATTTTACCATTTGATTTAAAAGGTGTTTGACCAAGGGATTCATATGCTTTAAATATATATAATACCTATTAAAGGAGACAAAAATATTTGGTAATTAAGCACAACAAATGATTTGCAAGGCGTTCATACACCACAAAAGCGACTATGACGATTTTACCATTTGATTTGAAATGTGTTTGACCAAGGGATTCATATGCTTTAAATATATCTAATACCTATTAAAGGAATCAATAATATTTGATAATTCAGCACAACAAATGATTTGAAAGGTGTACATACACCACAAGACGCCTTAGAGACTATGACGGTTTTACCCTTTGATTTGAAATGAGTTTGATGCAAGGGATTCAAATGCCTTAAGTATATCTAATACCTATTCAAGGAATCACAAACATTTCGTAATTAAGCACAACAAATGATTTGAATGGTGTTCATACACCACAAATCCAATAAAAGACTATGACGATTATACTCTTTGATTTGAAATGACTTTGATCCAAGGGATTCATATGCTTTAAATATATCTAATACCTATTAATGGAGTCAAAAATATTTGGTAATTAAGCACAACAAATTATTTGAATGGTGTATATACACCATAAATCGCCTAAGACACTATGACGATTTACCCTTTGATTTGAAATGCGTTTGATCCAAGGGATTCATATGTTTTAAATATATCTAATACATATTCAAGGTGTCAAAAATATTTGGTAATTAAGCACAACAAATGATTTGCAAGGTGTTCACAAACCACAAATCGCCTAAGCGACTATGACGATTTTACCCATTGAGTTGAAATTTGTTTGTACCAAGGGATTCATATGCTTTAAATATATCTAATAACTATTCAAGGAGTCAAAAATGTTTAGTAATTAAGCACAAATAATTTTTTGAATGGTGTTCATACACCACAAATCGCCTAAGAGACTATGATGATTTTACCCTTTTATTTGAAATGAGTTTGATCTATGGGATTCATATGCTTTAAATATATCTAATACCTATTAATGGAGTCAAAAATATTTGGTAATTAAGCACAACAAATCATTCTCAAGGTGTTCATACACCACGAATCGCCTAAGCGACTATGATGATTTTACCCTTTGATTTGAAATGTGTTTGTTCCAAGGGATTCATATGATTTAAATATATCTAATACCTTTACAGGAGTCAAAAATATTTACTAATTAAGCACAACAAAAGATTTAAAATGAGTTCATACACCACAAATCGCCGAAGTGACTATGACGATTTAACCCTTTGATTTCAAATGAGTTTGATCCAAGGGATTCCTATGCCTTAAGTATATCTAATACCTATTCAAGCAGTCAAAAATATTTGGTAATTAAGCACAACAAATGATTTGAAAGGTGTACATACACCACAAATAGCCTAAGAGAAATTGACGATTTTACCCTTTGATTTAAAATAAGTTTGATCCACGGGATTCATATGCTTTAAATATATCTAATACCTTTTCCACGAGTCAAAAATATTTGGTAATTAAGCACAACAAAAGATTTGCAAGATTGTTCATACACCACAAATCGCGTAAGAGACTATGACGATTTTACCCTTTGATTTGAAATGCGTTTGTTCCAAGGGATTCATATGCTTTAAATATATCTAATACCTATTAATGGAGTCAAATATTTTTGGTAATTAAGCACAACAAATGATTTGCAAGGTGTTCATACACCACAAAACGCCTAAGAAACTTTGACGATTTTACACTTTGATTTGAAATGAGTTTGATCCACGGGATTCATATGCTTTAAATATATCTAATACCTATTCCACGAGTCAAAAATATTTGGTAATTAAGCTCAACAAATGATTTGCAAGATGTTCATAAACGACAAATCGCCTAAGCAACTATGACGATTTTACCCTTTGATTTGAAATGCGTTTGTTCCAAGGGATTCATATGCTTTAAATTTATCTAATACCTATTCAAAGAGTCAAAAATATTTAGTAGTTAAGCACAACAAAAGATTTGAAAGGTGTTCATACACCACAAATCGCGTAAGAGACTATGACGATTTTACCCTTTGATTTGAAATAAGTTTGATCCAAGGGATTCATATGATTTAAATATATCTAATACCAATTAATGGAGTCAAATATATTTGGTAATTAAGCACAACAAATGATTTGCAAGGTGTTCATACACCACAAAACGCCTAAGGGACTATAACAATTTTACCATTTGATTTAAAATGTGTTTGACCAAGGGATTCAAATGCTTTAAATATATATAATACCTATTAAAGGAGTCAAAAATATTTGGTAATTAAGCACAACAAATGATTTGCAAGGTGTTCGTACACCACAAAACGCCTAAGCGACTATGACGATTTTACCATTTGAATTGAAATGTGTTTGACCAAGGGATTCATATGCTTTAAATATATCTAATACCTATTAAAGGAGTCAATAATATTTGGTAATTCAGCACAAAAAATGATTTGAAAGGTGTACATACACCACAAGACGACTTAGAGACTATGACGGTTTTACCCTTTGATTTGAAATGAGTTTGATGCAAGCGATTCATATGCCTTAACTATATCTAATACCTATTCAAGGAATCACTAACATTTCGTAATTAAGCACAACAAATGATTTGAATGGTGTTCATACACCACAAATCGCCTAAGAGACTATGACGATTTTACTCTTTGATTTCAAATGAGTTTGATCCAAGGGATTCATATACCTTAAGTATATGTAATACCAATTCAAGGAGACAAAAATATTTGGTAATAAAGCATAACAAATGATTTGAATGGTGTTCATACACCACAAATCGCCTAAGAGACTATGACGATTTTACCTTTTTATTTGAAATGAGTTTGATCCAAGGGCTTCATATGCTTTAAATATAACTAATACCTATTAATAAATTAAAAAATATTTGGTTATTAAGCACAACAATAGATTTGAAGGCGTACATACACCACAAATCGCCTAAGATTCTATGACGATTTTACCCTTTGATGTGCAATGAGTTTGATCCAAAGGATTCATATGCTTTAAATATATCAAATATATATTCCACGAGTCAAAAATATTTGGTAATTAGCACAATAAATGATTTGCAAGGTGTTCATACACCACAAATCGCCTAAGCGACTATGACGATTTTACCCTTTGTTTTGAAATGCATTTGTTCCAAGGGATTCATATGCTTTAAAAATATCTAATACCTATTCAAGGAGTCAAAAAAAATTGGTAATTAAGCACAACAAATGATTTGAATGGTGTACATACACCACAAATCGCCTAATAGACTATGTCGATTTTACCCTTTGATTTGAAATGAGTTTGATCCAAGGGATTCATATGCCTTAATTATATCTAATACCTATTTAAGGAGTCAAAAACATTTGGTAATTAAGCACAACAAAATAATTTGAATGGTGTACATACACCACAAATCGCCTAAGAGACTTTTACGATTTTACCCTTTGATTTGAAATGAGTTTGATCCACGGGATTCATATGCTTTAAATATATCTAATACCTATTCCACGAGTCAAAAATATTTGGTAATTAACCACAACAAATGATTTGCAAGGTGTTCATACACCACAAATCACCTAAGCGACTATGACGATTTTACCCTTTGATTTCAAATGCGTTTTTTCCAAGGGATTCATGTGATTTAAATATATCTAATACCTATTCAAGGAGTCAAAAATATTTAGTAATTAAGCACAACAAAAGATTTAAAAGGTGTTCATACACCACAATTCGCCTAAGAGACTATGACGATTTTACCCTCTAATTTGAAATGTGTTTGATCCAAGGGATTTATATGCTTTAAATATATCTAATACCTATTCAAGGAGTCAAAAGCATTTGGTAATAAAGCACAACAAATGATTTAAAAGGTGTTTTTACACAACAAACAGCCTAAGAGACTATGACGATTTTACCCTTTGATTTCAAATGAGTTTGATCCAAGGGATTCATATGCTTTAAATATATCTAATACCTATTCAAGGAATCAAAAACATTTTGTAATTAAGAACAACAAATGATTTGAATGGTGTTCATACACCACAAATCGCCTAAGAGACTATGACGATTTTACCCTTTGATGTGCAATGAGTTTGATCCAAAGGATTCATATGCTTTAAATATATCAAATATATATTCCACGAGTCAAAAATATTTGGTAATTAAGCACAACAAATGATTTGCAAGGTGTTCATACACCACAAATCGCCTAAGCGACTATGACGATTTTACCCTTTGTTTTGAAATGCGTTTGTTCCAAGGGATTCATATGCTTTAAAAATATCTAATACCTATTCAAGGAGTCAAAAAAAATTGGTAATTAAGCACAACAAATGATTTGAATGGTGTTCATACACCACAAATCGCCTAAGAGACTATGTCGATTTTACCCTTTGATTTGAAATGAGTTTGATCCAAGGGATTCATATGCCTTAAGTATATCTAATACCTATTTAAGGAGTCAAAAACATTTGGTAATTAAGCACAACAAAATAATTTGAATGGTGTACATACACCACAAATCGCCTAAGAGACTTTTACGATTTTACCCTTTGATTTGAAATGAGTTTGATCCACGGGATTCATATGCTTTAAATATATCTAATACCTATTCCACGAGTCAAAAATATTTGGTAATTAACCAAACAAATGATTTGCAAGGTGTTCATACACCACAAATCACCTAAGCGACTATGACGATTTTACCCTTTGATTTCAAATGCGTTTTGTCCAAGGGATTCATGTGCTTTAAATATATCTAATACCTATTCAAGGAGTCAAAAATATTTAGTAATTAAGCACAACAAAAGATTTAAATGGTGTTCATACACCACAATTCGCCTAAGAGACTATGACGATTTTACCCTCTGATTTGAAATGTGTTTGATCCAAGTGATTCATATGCTTTAAATATATCTAATACCTATTCAAGGAGTCAAAAGCATTTGGTAATAAAGCACAACAAATGATTTAAAAGGTGTTTTTACACAACAAACAGCCTAAGAGACTATGACGATTTTACCCTTTGATTTCAAATGAGTTTGATCCAAGGGATTCATATGCTTTAAATATATCTAATACCTATTCAAGGAATCAAAAACATTTTGTAATTAAGAACAACAAATGATTTGAATGGTGTTCATACACCACAAATCGCCTAAGAGACTATGACGATTTTACCCTTTGATTTGAAATGAGTTTGATCCAAGGGATTCATATGCCTAAGTATATCTTATACCTATTCAAGGAGTCAAAAATATTTGGTAATTAAGCACAACAAATGATTTGCAAGGTGTTCATACACCACGAATCGCCTAAGCGACTATGATGATTTTACCCTTTGATTTGAAATGTGTTTATTCCAAGGGATTCATATGCTTTAAATATATCTAATACCTATTCAAGGAGTCAAAAATATTTACTAATTAAGCACAACAAAAGATTTGAAATGTGTTCATACACCACAAATCGCCGAATTGACTATGACGATTTAACCCTTTGATTTCAAATGAGTTTGATCCAAGAGATTCATATGCCTTAATTATATCTAATACCTATTCAAGGAGTCAAAAATATTTGGTAATTAAGCACAACAAATGATTTGAAAGGTGCACATACACCACAAATCGCCCAAGAGACTTTGACGATTTTACCCTTTTATTTGAAATGAGTTTGATCCACGGGATTCATATGCTTTAAATATATCTAATACCTATTCCACGATTCAAAAATATTTGGTAATTAAGCACAACAAATGATTTTCAAGATTGTTCATACACCACAAATCGCCTAAGCGACTATGACGATTTTATCCTTTGATTTGAAATGCGTTTCTTCCATGGGATTCATATGCTTTAAATATATCTAATACCTATTCAAAGAGTCAAAAATATTTGGTATTTAAGCACAACAAAAGATTTGAAAGGTGTTCATACCCTACAAATCGCGTAAGAGACTATGACGATTTTACCCTTTGATTTGAAATGAGTTTGATCCAAGGGATTAATAAGCAATAAAAATATATCTAATACCGATTAATGGAGTCAAAAATATTTGGTAATTAAGCACAACAAATGATTTGCATGGTGTTCATACACCACAAAACGCCTAAGAGACTTTGACGATTTTACCCTTTGATTTGAAATGATTTTGATCCACGGGATTCATATGCTTTAAATATATCTAATACCTATTCCACGAGTCAAATATATTTGGTAATTAAGCACAACAAATGATTTGCAAGATTGTTCATACACCACAAATCGCGTAAGAGACTATGACGATTTTACCTTTTGATTTGAAATGCGTTTGTTCCAAGGGATTCATATGCTTTAAATATATCTAATACCTATTAATGGAGTCAAATATTTTTGGTAATTAAGCACAACAAATGATTTGCAAGGTGTTCATACACCACAAAACGCCTAAGAAACTTTGACGATTTTACCCTTTGATTTGAAATGAGTTTGATCCACGGGATTCATATGCTTTAAATATATCTAATACCTATTCCACGAGTCAAAAATATTTGGTAATTAAGCTCAACAAATGATTTGCAAGATGTTCATAAACGACAAATCGCCTAAGCAACTATGACGATTTTACCCTTTGATTTGAAATGCGTTTGTTCCAAGGGATTCATATGCTTTAAATTTATCTAATACCTATTCAAAGAGTCAAAAATATTTAGTAGTTAAGCACAACAAAAGATTTGAAAGGTGTTCATACACCACAAATCGCGTAAGAGACTATGACGATTTTACCCTTTGATTTGAAATGAGTTTGATCCAAGGGATTCATATGATTTAAATATATCTAATACCTATTAATGGAGTCAAATATATTTGGTAATTAAGCACAACAAATGATTTGCAAGGTGTTCATACACCACAAAACGCCTAAGGGACTATAACAATTTTACCATTTGATTTAAAATGTGTTTGACCAAGGGATTCATATGCTTTAAATATATATAATACCTATTAAAGGAGTCAAAAATATTTGGTAATTAAGCACAACAAATGATTTGCAAGGTGTTCGTACACCACAAAATGCCTAAGCGACTATGACGATTTTACCATTTGATTTGAAATGTGTTTGACCAAGGGATTCATATGCTTTAAATATATTTAATACCTATTAAAGGAGTCAATAATATTTGGTAATTCAGCACAAAAAATGATTTGAAAGGTGTACATACACCACAAGACGACTTAGAGACTATGACGGTATTATCCTTTGATTTGAAATGAGTTTGATGCAAGGGATTCATATGCCTTAACTATATCTAATACCTATTCAAGGAATCACTAACATTTCGTAATTAAGCACAACAAATGATTTGAATGGTGTTCATACACCACAAATCGCCTAAGAGACAATGACGATTTTACTCTTTGATTTCAAATGAGTTTGATCCAAGGGATTCATATACCTTAAGTATATGTAATACCAATTCAAGGAGACAGAAATATTTGGTAATAAAGCATAACAAATGATTTGAATGGTGTTCATACACCACAAATCGCCTAAGAGACTATGACGATTTTACCTTTTTATTTGAAATGAGTTTGCTCCAAGGGCTTCATATGCTTTAAATATATCTAATACCTATTAAAAAATTAAAAAATATTTGGTTATTAAGCACAAAAAAAGATTTGAAGGCGTACATACACCACAAATCGCCTAAGATTCTATGACGATTTTACCCTTTGATGTGCAATGAGTTTGATCCAAAGGATTCATATGCTTTAAATATATCAAATATATATTCCACGAGTCAAAAATATTTGGTAATTAAGCACAACAAATGATTTGCAAGGTGAATCATACACCACAAATCGCCTAAGCGACTATGACGATTTTACCCTTTGTTTTGAAATGTGTTTGTTCCAAGGGATTCATATGCTTTAAAAATATCTAATACCTATTCAAGGAGTCAAAAAAAGTTGGTAATTAAGCACAACAAATGATTTGAATGGTGTTCATACACCACAAATCGCCTAAGAGACTATGTCGATTTTACCCTTTGATTTGAAATGAGTTTGATCCAAGGGATTCATATGCCTTAAGTATATCTAATACCTATATAAGGAGTCAAAAATATTTAGTAATTAAGATCAACAAAAGATTTAAAAGGTGTTCATACACCACAATTCGCCTAAGAGACTATGACGATTTTACCCTCTGATTTGAAATGTGTTTGATCCAAGGGATTCATATGCTTTAAATATATCTAATACCTATTCAAGGAGTCAAAAGCATTTGGTAATAAAGCACAACAAATGATTTAAAAGGTGTTTTTACACAACAAACAGCCTAAGAGACTATGACGATTTTACCCTTTGATTTCAAATGAGTTTGATCCAAGGGATTCATATGCTTTAAATATATCTAATACCTATTAAAGGAATCAAAAACATTTTGTAATTAAGAACAACAAATGATTTGAATGGTGTTCATACACCACTAATCGCCTAAGAGACTATGACGATTTTACCCTTTGATTTGAAATGAGTTTGATCCAAGGGATTCAAATGCCCAAGTATATCTTATACCTATTCAAGGAGTCAAAAATATTTGGTAATTAAGCACAACAAATGATTTGCAAGGTGTTCATACACCACGAATCGCCTAAGCGACTATGATGATTTTACCCTTTGATTTGAAATGTGTTTATTCCAAGGGATTCATATGCTTTAAATATATCTAATACCTATTCAAGGAGTCAAAAATATTTACTAATTAAGCACAACAAAAGCTTTGAAATGTGTTCATACACCACAAATCGCCGAAGTGAGTATGACGATTTAACCCTTTGATTTCAAATGAGTTTGATCCAAGAGATTCATATGCCTTAATTATATCTAATACCTATTCAAGGAGTCAAAAATATTTGGTAATTAAGCACAACAAATGATTTGAAAGGTGTACATACACCACAAATCGCCCAAGAGACTTTGACGATTTTACCCTTTTATTTGAAATCAGTTTGATCCACGGGATTCATATGCTTTAAATATATCTAATACCTATTCCACGATTCAAAAATATTTGGTAATTAAGCACAACAAATGATTTTCAAGATTGTTCATACACCACAAATCGCCTAAGCGACTATGACGATTTTATCCTTTGATTTGAAATGCGTTTCTTCCATGGGATTCATATGCTTTAAATATATCTAATGCCTATTCAAAGAGTCAAAAATATTTGGTATTTAAGCACAACAAAAGATTTGAAAGGTGTTCATACCCTACAAATCGCGTAAGAGACTATAACGATTTTACCCTTTGCTTTGAAATGAGTTTGATCCAAGGGATTAATAAGCAATAAAAATATATCTAATACCTATTAATGGGTTCAAAAATATTTGGTAATTAAGCACAACAAATGATTTGCATGGTGTTCATACACCACAAAATGCCTAAGAGACTTTGATGATTTTACCCTTTGATTTGAAATGATTTTGATCCACGGGATTCATATGCTTTAAATATATCTAATACCTATTCCACGAGTCAAATATATTTTGTAATTAAGCACAACAAATGATTTGCAAAATGTTCATACACCACAAATCGCCTAAGCGACTATGACGATTTTACCGTTTGATTTGAAATGTGTTTGTTCCAAGGGATTCATATGCTTTAAATTTATCTAATACCTATTCAAAGAGTCAAAAATATTTAGTAATTAGGGCACAACAAAAGATTTGAAATGTGTTCATACACCACAAATCGTGTAACAAAGTATGACGATTTTACCCTTTGATTTGAAATGATTTTGATACAAGGGATTCATATGCTTTAAATATATCTAATACCTATTAATGGAGTCAAAGATATTTGGTAATTAAGAACAACCAATAATTTGCAAGGTGTTCATACACCACAAAACGCCTAAGCGACTATGACGATTTTACCATTTGATTTGAAATGTGTTTGACCAAGGGATTAATATTCTTTAAATATATCTAATACCTATTAATGGATTCAAAAAAATTTGGTAATGAAGCACAACAAATGATTTGCAAGGTGTTCATACACCACAAAACGCGTAAGCGACTATGACTATTTTACCATTTGATTTGAAATGTGTTTGACCAAGGGATTCATATGCTTTAAATATATCTAATACCTATTAAAGGAGTCAATAATATTTGGTAATTCAGCACAACAAATGATTTGAAAGTTGTACATACACCACAAGACGCCTAAGAGACTATGACGGTTTTACCGTTTGATTTGAAATGAGTTTGATGCAAGGGATTCATATGCCTTAAGTATATCTAATACCTATTCAAGGAATCTAAAACATTTCGTAATTAAGCACAACAAATGATTTGAATGGTGTTCATACACCACAAATCGCCTAAGAGACTTTGACGATTTTACCCTTTGATTTGAAATGAGTTTTATACAAGGGATTCATTAGCTTTAAATATATCCAATACCTATTCAAGGAGACAAAAATATACGGTAATAAAGCATAACAAATGATTTGAATGGTGTTCATACACCACAAATCGCCAAAGAGACTATGAGGATTTTACCTTTTTATTTGAAATGAGTTTGATCTAAGGGCTTAATATGCTTTAAATATATCTAATACCTATTAATAGATTAAAAAATATTTGGTTATTAAGCACAACAAAAGATTTGAAAGGCGTACGTACACCACAAATCGCCTAAGTTCTATGATGATTTTACCCTTTCATGTGCAATGAGTTTGATCCAAGGGATTCATATGCTTTAAATATATCAAATATTTATTCCAAGAGTCAAAAATATTTGGTAATTAAGCACAACAAATGATTTGCAAGGTGTTCATACACCACAAATCGCCTAAGCGACTATAACGATTTTACCCTTTGTTTTGAAATGCGTTTGTTCCAAGGGATTCATATTCTTTAAAAATATCTAATACCTATTCAAGGAGTCAAAAAAATTGGTAATTAAGCCCAACAAATAATTTGAATGGTGTTCATACCCCCAAAATCGCCTAAGAGACTATGATGATTTTACCCTTTGATTTGAAATGAGTTTGATCCAAGGGATTCATATGCCTTAATTATATTTAATACCAATTCAAGGAGTCAAAAACATTTGGTAATTAAGCACAACAAATGATTTGAATGGTGTTCAAACACCACCAATCGCCTAAGAGACTATGACGATTTTACCCTCTGATTTGAAATGTGTTTGATTCAAGGGATTCATATGCTTTAAATATATCTAATACCTATTCAAGGAGTCAAAAACATTTGGTAATAAAGCACAACAAATGATTTAAAAGATGTTTTTACACAACAAATAGCCTAAGAGACTAAGAGGAATTTACCCTTTGATTTCAAATAAGTTTGATCCAAGGGATTCATATGCTTTATATATATCTAATACCTATTCAAGGAATCAAAAATATTTTGTAATTAAGAACAACAAATGATTTGAATGGTGTTCATACACCACAAATCGCCTAAGAGACTATGATGATTTTACCCTTGGATTTGAAATGAGTTTGATCCAAGGGATTCATATGCCTTAAGTATATCTAATACCAATTCAAGGAGTCAAAAACATTTGGTAATTAAGCACAACAAATGATTCTAATGGTGTTCAAACACCACCAATCGCCTAAGAGACTATGACGATTTTACCCTTTGATTTGAAATGATTTGAAATGAGTTTGATCAAAGGGATTCATATGCCTAAGTATATCTAATACCTATTCAAGGAGTCAAAAATATTTGGTAATTAAGCACAACAAATGATTTGAAAGGTGTATATACACCACAAATCGCCTATGAGACTTTGACGATTTTACCCTTTGATTTGAAATGAGTTTGATCCACAGGATTCATATGCTTTAAATATATCTAGTACCTATTCCACGAGTCAAAAATATTTGGTAATTAAGCACAACAAATGATTTGCAAGGTGTTCATACACCACGAATCGCCTAAGCGACTATGATGATTTTACCCTTTGATTTGAAATGTGTTTATTCCAAGGGATTCATATGCTTTAAATATATCTAATACCTATTCAAGGAGTCAAAAATATTTACTAATTAAGCACAACAAAAGATTTGAAATGTGTTCATACACCACAAATCGCCGAAGTGACTATGACGATTTAACCCTTTGATTTCAAATGAGTTTGATCCAAGAGATTCATATGCCTTAATTATATCTAATACCTATTCAAGGAGTCAAAAATATTTGGTAATTAAGCACAACAAATGATTTGAAAGGTGTACATACACCACAAATCGCCCAAGAGACTTTGACGATTTTACCCTTTTATTTGAAATGAGTTTGATCCACGGGATTCATATGCTTTAAATATATCTAATACCTATTCCACGATTCAAAAATATTTGGTAATTAAGCACAACAAATGATTTTCAAGATTGTTCATACACCACAAATCGCCTAAGCGACTATGACGATTTTATCCTTTGATTTGAAATGCGTTTCTTCCATGGGATTCATATGCTTTAAATATATCTAATGCCTATTCAAAGAGTCAAAAATATTTGGTATTTAAGCACAACAAAAGATTTGAAAGGTGTTCATACCCTACAAATCGCGTAAGAGACTATAACGATTTTACCCTTTGCTTTGAAATGAGTTTGATCCAAGGGATTAATAAGCAATAAAAATATATCTAATACCTATTAATGGGTTCAAAAATATTTGGTAATTAAGCACAACAAATGATTTGCATGGTGTTCATACACCACAAAATGCCTAAGAGACTTTGATGATTTTACCCTTTGATTTGAAATGATTTTGATCCACGGGATTCATATGCTTTAAATATATCTAATACCTATTCCACGAGTCAAATATATTTTGTAATTAAGCACAACAAATGATTTGCAAAATGTTCATACACCACAAATCGCCTAAGCGACTATGACGATTTTACCGTTTGATTTGAAATGTGTTTGTTCCAAGGGATTCATATGCTTTAAATTTATCTAATACCTATTCAAAGAGTCAAAAATATTTAGTAATTAGGGCACAACAAAAGATTTGAAATGTGTTCATACACCACAAATCGTGTAACAAAGTATGACGATTTTACCCTTTGATTTGAAATGATTTTGATACAAGGGATTCATATGCTTTAAATATATCTAATACCTATTAATGGAGTCAAAGATATTTGGTAATTAAGAACAACCAATAATTTGCAAGGTGTTCATACACCACAAAACGCCTAAGCGACTATGACGATTTTACCATTTGATTTGAAATGTGTTTGACCAAGGGATTAATATTCTTTAAATATATCTAATACCTATTAATGGATTCAAAAATATTTGGTAATTAAGCACAACAAATGATTTGCAAGGTGTTCATACACCACAAAACGCGTAAGCGACTATGACTATTTTACCATTTGATTTGAAATGTGTTTTACCAAGGGATTCATATGCTTTAAATATATCTAATACCTATTAAAGGAGTCAATAATATTTGGTAATTCAGCACAACAAATGATTTGAAAGTTGTACATACACCACAAGACGCCTAAGAGACTATGACGGTTTTACCGTTTGATTTGAAATGAGTTTGATGCAAGGGATTCATATGCCTTAAGTATATCTAATACCTATTCAAGGAATCTAAAACATTTCGTAATTAAGCACAACAAATGATTTGAATGGTGTTCATACACCACAAATCGCCTAAGAGACTTTGACGATTTTACCCTTTGATTTGAAATGAGTTTTATACAAGGGATTCATTAGCTTTAAATATATCCAATACCTATTCAAGGAGACAAAAATATACGGTAATAAAGCATAACAAATGATTTGAATGGTGTTCATACACCACAAATCGCCAAAGAGACTATGAGGATTTTACCTTTTTATTTGAAATGAGTTTGATCTAAGGGCTTAATATGCTTTAAATATATCTAATACCTATTAATAGATTAAAAAATATTTGGTTATTAAGCACAACAAAAGATTTGAAAGGCGTACGTACACCACAAATCGCCTAAGTTCTATGATGATTTTACCCTTTGATGTGCAATGAGTTTGATCCAAGGGATTCATATGCTTTAAATATATCAAATATTTATTCCAAGAGTCAAAAATATTTGGTAATTAAGCACAACAAATGATTTGCAAGGTGTTCATACACCACAAATCGCCTAAGCGACTATAACGATTTTACCCTTTGTTTTGAAATGCGTTTGTTCCAAGGGATTCATATTCTTTAAAAATATCTAATACCTATTCAAGGAGTCAAAAAAATTGGTAATTAAGCCCAACAAATAATTTGAATGGTGTTCATACCCCCAAAATCGCCTAAGAGACTATGATGATTTTACCCTTTGATTTGAAATGAGTTTGATCCAAGGGATTCATATGCCTTAATTATATTTAATACCAATTCAAGGAGTCAAAAACATTTGGTAATTAAGCACAACAAATGATTTGAATGGTGTTCAAACACCACCAATCGCCTAAGAGACTATGACGATTTTACCCTCTGATTTGAAATGTGTTTGATTCAAGGGATTCATATGCTTTAAATATATCTAATACCTATTCAAGGAGTCAAAAACATTTGGTAATAAAGCACAACAAATGATTTAAAAGATGTTTTTACACAACAAATAGCCTAAGAGACTAAGAGGAATTTACCCTTTGATTTCAAATAAGTTTGATCCAAGGGATTCATATGCTTTATATATATCTAATACCTATTCAAGGAATCAAAAATATTTCGTAATTAAGAACAACAAATGATTTGAATGGTGTTCATACACCACAAATCGCCTAAGAGACTATGATGATTTTACCCTTGGATTTGAAATGAGTTTGATCCAAGGGATTCATATGCCTTAAGTATATCTAATACCAATTCAAGGAGTCAAAAACATTTGGTAATTAAGCACAACAAATGATTCTAATGGTGTTCAAACACCACCAATCGCCTAAGAGACTATGACGATTTTACCCTTTGATTTGAAATGATTTGAAATGAGTTTGATCAAAGGGATTCATATGCCTAAGTATATCTAATACCTATTCAAGGAGTCAAAAATATTTGATAATTAAGCACAACAAATGATTTGAAAGGTGTATATACACCACAAATCGCCTATGAGACTTTGACGATTTTACCCTTTGATTTGAAATGAGTTTGATCCACAGGATTCATATGCTTTAAATATATCTAGTACCTATTCCACGAGTCAAAAATATTTGGTAATTAAGCACAACAAATGATTTGCAAGGTGTTCATACACCACAAATCGCCTAAGCGACTATGACGATTTTACCCTTTGATTTGAAATGCGTTTGTTCCAAGGGATTCATGTGCTTTAAATATATCTAATACCTATTCAAGGAGTCAAAAATATTTAGTATTTAAGCACAACAAAATATTTAAAAGGTGTTCATACACCACAATTCGCCTAAGAGACTATGACGATTTTACCCTTTGATTTGAAATGTGTTTGATCTAAGGGATTCATATGCTTTAAATATATCTAATACCTATTCAAGGAGTCAAAAAATTTGGTAATTCAGCACAACAAATTATTTGAATGGTGTTTATACACCATAAATCGCCTAAGAGTCTATGACGATTTACCCTTTGATTTGTTTTGGAGGAAAACACTTTTCATGGAAAATAGTTTTCCAAGAAAAACCTTTTCCGGAGGAAAACTCAAAAGTAGATTAGTTTTCCGTCGTTTGTTTGTATGGAAAGTCATATTCCTTCAACTCATTTTCCTTTGTTTGTTTGTACAGAAAATGGCTTTTCTCTAATCTCATTTTCCCTATGTCTCTATTACTCATCTTATTACTTGTATTATCTAATATTGTGAACACCATTAATTTTACACCTGTAAAAAAATAATAATCTTTAAAAAACGATCATAATTTTTTAGAAATCAAGAATATTAAGAAACTTGAAACATATGTTAAAATATTATCAATCACAAATATAATATCATTAAGCAATTTTAGTATTATATAAACTTGAGACAAATGTAAAACAACCATCACTGACTCTATGAACTCCTCATGACAAGCTTAGAACCCTGAACAAAGGAAGTACTAAGCACAAGCACTGACAAGGTGGTGCTTAAATTTACATAACCTGTGATCAAACACTAGAAATCCATCCACATCATGATAAGAACAAACAAAAGGAGAGAGTGATACACACAATTAAAAAGGATTACATCAGATAATATTGTAGGAGTAACAGCTAAAACAAGCAACCCATAATATCATTATGGAGTTCACAAACTTTAAGCACAATTACTCAAGCAATCCGACATGTTTTTAAGCTCCCAAATGACAGTCTCTCAAGGCAGAGGTAGAGATTTCACAAACTTATCGAGCCAAAGTTTGCGTAGAGGAAGACTCTTTGTCAAAAACGCTTTTGCAAGCATTTCACGCTCCACCAAATGATCAAATGCAGCCACCCGAACCGCTTCATGAACATCTTCCATCTTCATGATTTCGTCGTAAAGCTTTTCCACATTCAGTTGATTGTTAGAAAATTGTTTGAGGGCGCTAACCACTTCTTGAAGTTGAGCTGAAATATGTTCCATATTGGACTCATCCTCATCATTTCGGGACCTCTTTCGATTTGGCCTTGAATCTGAAGAAGTACCACTCTCAGCTTTGGAAGGCATGCTCTCGATGGTCATACTTGGTTGTCCACTCTCAAGGGAAGCACTAACATCAATGTCACCAAATGTTTTGGAAAAATTCCCCCTTGCCAAATCTTTTCCGGCTACTATTGAAATCTCATCGTACAAATCAATCTTCCGATTAAGAAACTTCTCATGTGTTGGGTGTTGCTGCCAAGATTAAGAAATGAAAAAGTGAAATAGCAGCATAACATACTAGACTACTAGATCAGCAAGTCAGGATCATATGTTCCAGAATTAAGTTCCTTCAGGATCTAGATAACTTATCATTATCTACCACAAAGATTTCCCACTTTGCACATCTAACTGATTCTGTACAGAATCACAGAAGATATGCATAATTGCTTATCATTAACTGATTTACTAAATGAGATATACTACAATATAGTAGTTCAAAGTTCCCTCCGATCACAGATCACACATTCATAATAATACTGGACAAAAGGAGCAACAAAATGTTAGCATAATGAAGAGGTGGTTAGAAATATAGAGGCACTATTTAAAGTAGGAATTGATGAGCTGAATGTGGTAAAATGCTAGCAGAAATCAAGATAAACCCATAATGAGGCAGTTTTTAAAGTATAACAACCCTGAAAGATGGAGCACTTGAAACAGGAAATTTGGAGAATTTCAGAGATGTTGATTCTGATTTAGTAATCTTGGAAGAATTGTAAAAGTGGCATTTATTTTTTATTACACATGTTTGTTTGTTAGTAATCTTGGTAGAATTGTAAAAGCATATCTTATATCTTGAAAATAATGTTAGTGTGTTGAGCAATGAATGATCATTCATGCAAGAACACAAGAGAATAAACACTAACAGTTCCTGATTCTGTCACAGGAACAAGCTTGAATGTGTACGAAACAATGAAACAGTTCCTGCCACTGACTACATCAAATACAAACTAACAATTAGCATAGCAAAAACACTACAGAAAATACACACTAACATTTCTGTGTGAGCGCACAGCAGCATAAAACAAAGAGCCAAGAAGATGAACAATAACTAATATGAGTATAATTACCTAAATATAAGTATTATAAGCTGTGGGAGATGCTGTTATCATCTTTAAGTTGTCGTTCCACCCAAACCCAGAATTATTGCGGACGATTGATATAGTTGCCCAAGCATTTCTCACTGTCTTCATATGGTTCTCCACGTGATCTGCAGTACAATTGGCTTGAAACTTCTCAGAGATGGCCTTTGCGGCTGCCACAAATGAGCTCGTTCGAAAATTGTTATTAGGCTTATTTCCCTTTCTAACTTCTTCAACCAAAAATCCAAGTAACTCCTTTGACATTTCCTTTGACCATCGAATGTTAATCTTCTTTTCTTCTTTGGCTTTCTATAGTTGTCACAAACAACATATAATACTCCCAAAAAATGACGTATAATATGTAAAGAGCATAACAATAGAAAAATCAGCAACATCACTCTTAAAATTAGCTATTATAGTTGCTTAGAATCAACCAAACAAACATGTTTGTAGGCGAAAAGATACATTAAACACTAGTGCAAGTTCATAGGATAAACGATAGAATTTTAGTAAACTAATTCATATGCTAAGACCATCATGTTCGGGGCTTCTTATATGCTGTCCACATTGCCAATGCTATGGCATTCCGCTTCCTCGTGCACTCTTTGTTCTCTTCACGCTCTTCTCTTCGAGTACGTACTTCTCCGATGCCTTGTGATGTCATCTCAACTTCTACCTCTCTTGTAATTGGATCATTCGGATCCACCCCTCTCAGATAATTATGCAAGACACAACATGCTAAAACAACATCTACTTGTGTAGCATAAGGCCAAAATGGCTCGGCATCCAAGACTCTAAATCGCTTCTTAAGTACACCAAATGCCCTCTCCACGGTGTTTCTTAGTGAAGAGTGACGAAGATTAAACAATTCACGTTCATTTTCTGGTGGATTGTTGGTATATTCTTTTAAGTGGTACCGAACACCCCTATATGGAGGCATAAATCCTTTACGATCACTGTATCCCGCATCAGCAAGATAGTACTTCCCTACATGATAATGACATTTGTGATAGTTACTAACTAATTATTAACTTTTGCATATAACACAAAAGAACTGAAAAACCTTAAAATACCTTCGGGAACTTTAAATCCCCTTCTTAGCGCATCTCCCAAGACCCTTGAGTCATGAGCAGAACCCTCCCAACCAGCCAACACATATGTAAATTTAAGATCAAAATCAACCACACCTAGTACATTCTGAGTAGTCCCTCCCTTTCTACCACGAAATCTACCTTGCATCTCAATAGGTACAGATGCACGTACATGTGTGCCATCTATAGCTCCTATGAAATCCTCAAACCACGGAAAGAATCTAGGGTTGTTTTCAATTTCAAAAGGAAGTGATGTTTCTTGTGGTTTCACAAATTCCTTATACAAACTAAGAATAGCTCCAAGTACAACATGAAAGTAATGATGGATGGTCCAAATAGACCGGAAAAATCTCCCCCCCGTCGCCCTAAATCTTACATTATGCCCCAAAATGTATAAAAATATCAGTACTTGTTCCTTAACACCTATTCGAATATTTTCTTTCAAGAGTCCTCTCTCCACTAAAATATTGCACAAATTGAAAAAAGGTTGAGGCCTCATACGAATTTGACCCAAACAATGAGTATCACCACAATACAAGATACTATTGACAACCTCCATCCTCAAACTATCTCTATTTATATAGGGTTGCCTAATTATTCTTGGCCTTCTAATTCTATGTCTACGGTCATCTAGAAAAGCAAGCACAGAAGCTATAACAACAGCCACAACGCCAATAATCATGCCTTTAGTTTCAACAGACATCTACAATTCCAAAAAAAAAAAGGGTCAAACACACTTGTATATATAGTAGAGCTTTTCTCATCAAATAGACACTCATACACTCATACCTGAGAGGATTTTCTAGCAGACAATCCATGCTCTGGTTCCGAATCCATAGCTGAAAACATCAATAGAAGATGATGATGATCAACCAAAATATCTTGCATATGAGAAAAGATAGGGCAAGTCTTGTAGACTTAAAAAATCAACTATTATAATGGGTTTAACCGTTTAGGTTACGTTCTTTTCAATAATTTTTGCCTATCTGAATTCATTAAACCATATTTATGACACAAACTGAACTTATTCATTCCGATAACAATTGAAAAAAAATGAAAAGCCGAGGGATTATTTCTCTCTTATCTCCTAATATTTGCACTCTTTTATTAATATGGAAATACATTACCTCAACTTGCTATTAAGATGCAGATACATAACCCAAATTGCTATTAATATTCAACATTGTGACCCATTACTAGCCTGCTCTACTGTCAACCCATATAGACCTCACCCAACCCAACCTATCTAATTGCCAAATCTGGACCAACAAAGAACAAACAAGTAACAGCAATCTACGATTGATGAATCAACTCTACGATTGATTTAATATAATATGATGCTAAACAAAATCCCTAAATTAAGAATTAAGCTAAATTTAAAAGAGTTTTTAGGGAAATACCTAAATTGATTTGCAAAACCAAAAATCACATAAGATAATCGAAAATTAGGGCTTCAATTGTCGATTAGAAGAGCAATAAATAACAAGTAATAATCTGATTTTCGATTTGATGAAGGAATTCGTGTGTTAGGGTTTGTGAAAATGAGGATAAATTTGTTAATGGAGCAGAGAGAAGAAGCAGTGAAGAGAGAAATTACCTGAGAAAATGAAGCAGCGACGAGCAGCGAACAACAGAGGTCGGCCGGTGTGAGAGCGTTCCTTCTTTCTCTGGAAAAGTTGGCGTTCCTTCTTTTTGGGAGGAAAAGCCTTCTTTCGATTTGGAAAACTGATTGTTAGTCCAAGTTTTCCTTTTTTTGGGCCGGCCCAAACAAACAGAGGAAAACTAGGAAAACTCTTTTCCTTTGGACCTTTTCCTCCAAAACAAACACACCCTATGAGGAATTTACCCTTTGATTTCAAATGAGTTTGATCCAAGGGATTCATATGCTTTAAATATATCTAATACCTATTCAAGGAATCAAAAACATTTCGTAATTAAGAACAACAAATGATTTGAATGGTGTTCATACACCACAAATCGCCTAAGAGACTATGATGATTTTACCCTTTAATTTGAAATGAGTTTGATCCAAGGGATTCATATGCCTTAAGTATATCTAATACCAATTCAAGGAGTCAAAAACATTTGGTAATTAAGCACAACAAATGATTGTAATGGTGTTCAAACACCACCAATCGCCTAAGAGACTATGACGATTTTACCCTTTGATTTGAAATGAGTTTGATCAAAGGGATTCATATGCCTAAGTATATCTAATACCTATTCAAGGAGTCAAAAATATTTGGTAATTAAGCACAACAAATGCTTTGAAAGGTGTATATACACCACAAATCGCCTATGAGACTTTGACGATTTTACCCTTTGATTTGAAATGAGTTTGATCCACGGGATTCATATGCTTTAAATATATCTAGTACCTATTCCAAGAGTAAAAAATATTTGGTAATTAAGCACAACAAATGATTTGCAAGGTGTTCATACACCACAAATCGCCTAAGCGACTATGACGATTTTACCCTTTGATTTGAAATGCGTTTGTTCCAAGGGATTCATGTGCTTTAAATATATCTAATACCTATTCAAGGAGTCAAAAATATTTAGTATTTAAGCACAACAAAAGATTTAAAAGGTGTTCATACACCACAACTCGCCTAAGAGACTATGACGATTTTACCCTTTGATTTGAAATGTGTTTGATCTAAGGGATTCATATGCTTTAAATATATCTAATACCTATTCAAGAAGTCAAAAACATTTGGTAATTCAGCACAACAAATTATTTGAATGGTGTTTATACACCATAAATCGCCTAAGAGTCTATGACGATTTACCCTTTGATTTGAAATGCTTTTGATCCAAGGGATTCATATGCTTTAAATATATCTAATACCTATTCAAGGAGTCAAAAACATTTGGTAATTAAGCACAACAAATGATTTGAATGGTGTTCATACACCACAAATTGACTAAGAGACTATGACGATTTTACCCTTTTATTTGAAATGAGTTTGATCCAAAGGATTCATATGCTTTAAATAAATCTAATACCTATTCAAGGAATAAAAAAGATTTGGTAATAAAGCACAACAAATGATTTAAAAGGTGTTCATACGCAACAAATACCCTAAGAGACTATGACAATTTTACCCTTTGATTTCAAATGAGTTTGATCCAAGGGATTCATATGCTTTAAATATATCTAATACCTATTCAAGGAGTCAAAACATTTGGTAATTCAGCACAACAAATTATTTGAATTGTGTTCATACCCCATAAGTCGCCTAAGAGACTATGACGATTTACCCTTTGATTTGAAATGCGTGTGATGCAAGGGATTCATATGCTTTAAATATATCTAATACCTATTCAAGGTGTCAAAAATATTTGGTAATTAAGCACAACAAATGATTTGCAAGGTTTTCATACACCACAAATCGCCTAAGCGATTATGACGATTTTACCCTTTGATTTGAAATGCGTTTGTTCCAAGGGATTCATATGCTTTAAATATGTCTAATACCTATTCAAGGAAACAAAAATATTTAGTAATTAAGCACAAAAAATTATTTGAATGGTGTTCATACACCATAAATCGCCTAAGAGACTATGACGATTTTACCCTTTGATTTGAAATGAGTTTGATCCAAGGGATTCATATCCTTAATATATCTAATACCTATTAAAGGAGTCAAAAATATTTGGTAATTAAGCACATCAAATGATTTGAATGGTGTTCATACACCACAAATCGCCTAAGAGACTATGACGATTGTACCCTTTTATTTTGAAATGAGTTTGATCCATGTGATTCATATGTTTTAAATATATCTAATACCTATTAATGGAGACAAAAATATTTGGTAATTAAGCAAAACAAATGATTTGCAAGGTGTTCTTACACCACAAATCGCCTAAGCGACTAGGACGATTTTACCTTTTGATTTGAAATGTATTTGTTCCAAGGGATTCATACTCTTTAAATATATCTAATACCTATTAAAGGAGTCAAAAATATTTTGTTATTAAGCACATCAAATGATTTGAAAGGTGTACATACACCACAAATCGCCTAAGAGACTATGACGATTTTACCCTTTGATTTGAAATGAGTTTGATCCACGGGATTCATATGCTTTAAATTTATCTAATACCTATTCCACGAGTCAAAAATATTTGGTAATTAAGCACAACAAATGATTTGCAAGGTGTTCAAACACCACAAATCGCCTAAGAGACTATGTCGATTTTACCCTTTTATTTGAAATGAGTTTGATCCAAGGGATTCATATGCTTTAAATATATCTAATACCTATTAATGGAGTCAAAAATATTCGGTTATTAAGCACAATAAATGATTTGAAAGGTGTACATAAACCACAAATCGCCTAAGCGACTATGACGATTTTACCCTTTGATTTTAAATGAGTTTGATCCACCGGATTCATATGCTTTAAATATATCTAATACCTATTCAACGAGTCAAAAATATTTGGTAATTAAGCACAACAAATGATTAACTTTGTGAATTTCATTTCTTTTCAGGCGTTCGCCCGGAGCATGGCCTTGGAAGGGTATGTAAGCGGCCTTCGTAAGGAGAACCTTGCTTGTGCCCAAAAGGTGACCAAGGCCAGAGACCAAGCCATTGTCACTGTGGAGGAGAGCAACATCTATCACAGGAAGAGTCTGGAGGCCTTGGAGAAGCGGTCGGCTGAGTTTGAGTCACTCAACAAGCCGCATTTAGAAAAAATCGCTTCTCTGCTGAAGGAGAAGAATGAGTGGCTCCTAGCTCGAGATGTTCTCTTGGACGACCTGAAGAAGGAAAAGGAGACTGCTGCTGCTACCTCGGCTGAACTTGAGGCTAAAATTTCTGAACTCACAGTAGAAGTGGGTAAGTTGAAGGATCAAGCTCAGCTGGATTTCCAGGACGCCGTCCGAGCCTTCTCTGAGTCTTTGAAAACGGCCAAAGGGTGGGGAATCAAAGCCATGGAAATGATAGCTGAGCCTGACCAAGTGAGCCGTTTTCAACGCCGGCTTGAATTCCAGGAGGAGTGTCACAAGGCCAAAAAGTGTGGCGAAGATCCCCCTGTCTTCGATGAAACAGACGAAGACGAGGAGTTGGAGGACGAAGAAGTTGAGGATGACCCTGCCATGGAGGAGGATGCATCTATTCCTCCTCCCAACACCTAGAACGACCATCCTCCTGCTTCCTTCTTTTCTCATTTAGGCTACTCATCTGAGTGAAGAAGTCAGGGGGTGGTTCTATAAGAACTGGTTCAAGTCTAAGAAAACTTGCACCAAGTACTCAGCAAAGAGGGCATGAAAGATTTTCAGGCTCAGCTTGACAAGTTGAAGAAGTACGCAACTGTCATCAAGTCTTGGCCCACAACCAGATCAGGACGCTCTCCTTGCTGTAATTTTGACTTAGTATTTTGTTTGTACTTCATGGATATTTTGCTGAAATTCCTATGCTTTGTAACATTAGGAGATTTCTTTTGCCGTTTGGTTTTGTTGTAGTAAAATGGAAACTCAATAGTGCTGTACCTTTGTGAACTCTGGTATCGTCCACTTGGATGAGTAGCCCAAATGAGAATCCTTCTTTCAGCTGGCTTGGCCAATGTTTATTCTAATACTTGTCTGTGTCTATTTCCATCTTAAATCACTCTTTGGGACGAAGATGTTCCGAGAAGATATGCTAAGATCAACAAATTATTTCTAAGTATACTCTCTTCGTCTAAAGAGAAATGAAGGATTAATCTAGGACAATCTTGAATAAATGCTTTGGACGAGAAACATAGTATACTGACGGATCCATTTAGCATGAAACTTTAGGCGGATAGTAAGTTGTGCTGACGACCAACATCACCATTAAAAATTTTCAAGTTATTAGATTGTTCGTCCCGTCTGGAAACAGGGTCACTTGTTTTGGATTATCAAAATGTCATTACCAACTTTGCTTCATGAGGGAAAGCGGCCATGATAAACATATAGATGATTGGTTATTCTTAGGCGATTGTTGCCCCATGAAGGAAGACGACCGGTATATGAGCGTTTTGGACGAGTAGATAAACCATTCTGTAAATATATTCTGACGGCGCTTTAAATTGTTATTCCTCAGAAGTTTTCCTTTTCGAGCTAGCTGTTGCCCAAAATACCAAGTGAATTTCAACTGTTATTTGGATGTTTTGCTTCTTGACTCTGTTATTGGTTGAATACCAAGTTAGGTTCAAGGGAAGACGTCCGGGGATCAGTCTCTTGACGTTTTTCTTTTTGAACTAACCTTGATTTGTACCAATAAGATTGAAGCCGTCCAAGGATTATTCCTTGGACGTTTTCCTTTTGGAACTAACCTTGATTTGTACCAATAAGATTGAAGTCTTCCAAGGATTATTCCTTGGACGTTTTCCTTTTGGAACTAACCTTGGTTTGTATTAATTAGACTGAGGACGTCCAAGGATTATTCTTTCTTTGCTGGACATGGTACTTTATGCCCCCCTTCTTAGGATGCCTCTTGGTCTACTCTTAGACGAAGACATTGTAGGAAGGAAGTGTCGTCCGTCCTTTTTTGCAAGTAATGAGACCTTCTTTACTAAGGCGTCTCATTTTGGCCGGTTTCCTTTAGGAAATAACACCTGTTATTAATAGGTATTATGACGGAGCTTTCCTTTACTAAAGAAAGACGTCTCTCTAGCCGACTTCCTTTAGGAAGCAATGTTCGTCTATTTTCCAAGTTGTGGTGAACTTGGTTTTAGACGATTTACTAATTGCTTCTTGTTAAAGAAAAAACCTTTAATCAAGAAGTCTTTGTTCATCAGTTATATCTTGGACAGATTGTGATGATTTTTGCAGACGTCTTCCTTTAGGAAGTAATATCTGTCTTTCATAATGGTCTTTTATGGTTTATTATCTAGTAACCATCTTTCGTCCATCCATGGAAAAATGCCCCAAGATGGCTATGGATAATAAGATGCCCCGTGCTGAATATGTGGCAGGACGAGTTACCGACTAATCAATTAAGCCATACATAAAGAAGCAATTCAAACTATAGACCAGAATTTAGAATGTATTAATGTGAAGTTTGCTTAGCCTAAGCTAAGGTACATAGAATACATTTCTAAATGATTTTTCTGTGTCGTAGCACTTCGTTTGCAAACTATAAAAAACTACAAACTGCTTTAAACATAGTATTTTTTCAGATTATCGGAATTCCAGGTTCGTGGTATGGGGCGTCCATCTAAGTCTTGAAGCTTAAATGTGCCGCTGCGAACCTCTTCGACCACCAATTACGGACCTTCCCAGTTCGGGGTTAACTTACCCAGTTCCTTTGCTCGTCCAACAGCCTTCATCTTACGAAGAACCAGATCCCCTATTTTGAGAGGTCGTCTAGTTACCCGTTTGTTGAACTCCCTAGCCATGCGTAATTTGTACAATTCCATCCTCAGAAGAGCATTACCTCGGACTTCTGGCAATTTGTTCAATGCCAGCCGCATTGCCGCCCAGTTGGTCTCTTCTGAATATAACATGACGCGGAGGGTGGGTTCTTCAATCTCAATGGGTAGGACAGCTTCTGTTCCATAGACCAGCATGAAGTGCGTCTCCCCTGTTGAATTCTTGGCTATAGTTTTGATGGACCAAAGGACCAGCTGAAGCTCTTCCACCCAAAAGCCCTTGGCGTTTTCTAACTTCTTCTTTATGCCTTCCGATATGATCTTATTGAAAGCTTCTACTTGGCCGTTTGCTTGTGGATGTGCAACAGAAGCAAAGTGGGACTTGATCTCCCTCTCTGAGAGCCAATCCTTCAGTTTAGGAGTCTCAAACTGTGGTCCATTGTCGAACACAATCGACTGGGGCATCCCAAATCGTGTTATGACGTTCTTCCAGATGAACCTTTTTACATCATTCGTCTTTATAATCCTAACTGCTTCAGCCTCTACCCACTTGGAAAAATAGTCCACAGCAACAATAACAAATTTTTTCTGTCCGGCCACCATGGGAAAAGGGCCTAGGATGTCCATGCCCCACTTAGCGAACGGCAAAGGAGTCAGAATTGGTGTTAGAAAATTTGATGGCCTTTTAATGAGATGACCATGCTTCTGGCAGCTATCGCATTTTTTTGCATACTCCACGGCATCAGCATTCAGCGTCGGCCAGAAATAGCCAATTCTGCATGCCTTTTCAGCCAATGCTTGGCCGCCAATGTGCGAAGCACAGACCCCCTCATGTAGATCCTTCAATACTTCAAGACCATCTTTCCTGGTAATACATTTCAACAACGGACGATCATACGATTTTTTGTACAATGTCTCGTCCCAAACTTCGAACCACTTATCTCAAGCCTTAACATATTTTGCTTCTGCCGGGTCTTCTGGTAATTGGCCAGTCTTTTTATAATGAAGAATAGGCTCCATCCAGTTGTTCCCTCTGCTTAAAAACATCACCTCTTCCTGATCAATACTCTTCCTTTCTTGAACTTCCCAAAAAATAGTTCTTGGGGTGTCGCCCAAAGCAGAACTTGCTAGTTTAGACGCATCAGCCTTATGATTCTCAGCTTAGGTACATGTACCAAGGTGAATCCATCTAATTGCTTGATTTCTTCCTTTACCAGCTGGACATATTTAGCCATGGAGGCCTCTTTGCATTCATACTCCCCATTAACCTAGCTGACTAACAGAAGAGAATCTGACTTTGCTTCCAACACCCTAGCTCCTGCTGCTTGGCAAACATGGATTCCGGCTAGTAAGGCTTCATATTCAGCTTCGTTATTTGACATTGGAAATTTAAAACGTGCAGCATACTCATACTTATCTCCCTCAGGGGACTGACAAACTAGGTCTGCCCCACTTCCCTGAGTAGTAGACGAACCATGTACCATTAGCTTCCAACACTGACTGCCCTCGGAGGGGTCTTTTACCGGATCCAACACTGATCGAGTTAGTTCAGCAATGAAATCTGCCAAGGCTTGTCCCTTAATCGCCTTTCTTGGCTCGAACATGATGTCAAACATCTTCAGTTCATTCACCCATTTCAACATTCTTCCAGCCGCCGCTAGCTTCTGTAAAACTTGCTTTAGCGGCTGATCAGTATACACAACTATACTGTGAACCAAGAAATAGGGCCTTAGCTTTCGGCTGGCAACTACTAAACCCAGGCCGAACTTCTCTACGACTGTGTATCTGCCTTCAGCATCCTTGAGTACTTGACTCACAAAGTAAATAGGGGTTTGTATAGCATCTCTCTCAGCTAAAAGTACTGCGCTGACTGCTTCAGGAGAAACAGTCAGGTAAACATACAACTTCTCCCCGACCACCGGACTTATCAGACGGGGGAGCTGCTGTAAATGTTTCTTGATCTCAACTAAGGCTTCATCTGCTTCAGGAGTCCACTGAAACTTTGCGGACTTCTTTATCGTTTCAAAAAAGTGATGGCATTTGTCACCTGATTTGGACAAAAATCTTCCTACTGCCGCTAAACAACCAGTCAGCCGTTGTACTTCCTTCACCTTGGTCGGAGGCTTCATGTCGAGTATAGCCTGGATTTTTTCTGGGTTTGCTTCTATCCCACGTTGATCTACCAGGAACCCAAGGAACTTGCCAGCTGACACCCCAAAGGCGCACTTTTTTGGATTGAGCCTTAATTTATACTTGCGCAGTGTTTCAAAAGTTTCACGCAGGTCTTCCACATGATCTGTTTCTTCTTGGCTTTTGACGATCATGTCGTCAATGTATGCTTCTAAATTTCGGCCCAACTGAGGCGAAAAGATCTCATTGATAAGCCTCTGGAAAGTCGCCGGTGCGTTCCTCAAACCAAATGGCATCATTAGCCATCCATATAATCCTTTTTCTGTTATGAATGAAGTCTTGTCCTGGTCCTCCGGCAGCATGGGAATCAGGTGGAACCCAGAATAGGCGTCCATGAAGCTTAGTAAGGCAGACCAGCTGTCGAATCTACTAGCCGATCCAGCTTGGGTAGCGAAAAACTGTCTTTGGGGAAAGCCTGGTTCAGGTCCGTATAGTCAACACACATCCTCCAAGTTCCATTTGGCTTGGGGACCATTACCACGTTTGCCACCCAATCTGGATAGTGAGTTTCCCTTATGAAGCCTGCCTCCAGTAGTTTCTTGACCTCTTCGTCTACGGCCTGATTCCCGATAGGTCCCAAATGCCTCTTTTTCTGCCTAATTGGTTTTCTGGCTGGATCAACATTTAGCCGATGAACGGCCACCTTGGGGTCAATCCCCGACATCTCTTCTGCCCCATAGGCAAAAATATCCTGAAATTGCTTTAGCAGTGCTATGATAGCTTCTTGTAACTTTGGCTTCAAACCTGCCCCAATCTGTAAAGTCCTTTCTGGACGAGACTTATCTAAGAAAATGCTTAAAGGGGCCTCAGTAGGCTTAGGACGATCCAATGTCAAACTGGCGATCGTCATCAACTCGGCTGAAGGCCTTGGCTCTTCTTTGACTTGAGTGAATTTTCTCTTCTTACTGGGCAAATCTCTTGCCGTTTTCCCTTCGGGTGTAACATGTAGTTCACTTCTTTCTCCAGCCGGCTTCCTTGCGGAAGCAGCATTCGTTTGAAACTTCTCTGCCCCAATCTCTTTGGGCTCATCTATATCCATAGGCTCAACTTCACTCAATTTCCAGGACGAAGGCTTTAGGGTTGTAAGGTAACACTCCCTAGCGGCCCGCTGGTCTCCATAAATTGTGTTCACCTGGCCATCGTCACATTCAAACTTCATCAGCATGAGATGAATGACGATGACCGCCTTAATGTTATTAAGGGTAGGTCGTCCTAAAATGACGTTGTATGCTGTCAAATCCTTGACAACCAAAAACTTTATGAACATAGTTCTACTCTTTTCCTTCTCTCCGATTCGGACGGGCAATGACACCGTCCCGACCGGATGTATGATTCCACCTCCAAATCCTATAATAGGATGATGGACTGGAAGAAGATCTTTTTCATCAAACTTCAATATTGACAAACAATCTGCGCTAATAATGTCAGTTGAGCTGCCAGTGTCGATAAGGATCCTTCGCACTCTTAGATTGGCAATCTTCATTTCTACGACCAGGGGGTCATCATGAGGAGTCCTTATCTGACCACGGTCTCCCTCGCTCACCGTCACCAAGGGGAATGGGTCCACCCTGGATTTTCCCTTCAGCAACACTTGGCCAAGCTCCCTGACATAAATTTTGTGCCCTCGCAAAGTTGGTCCTCCGGCAGCAAATCCGCCGGATATCACCAAAACCACATCTTCATCTGTACTAGCACTTTCTTTCTTTTTGCTCTGCCGAAAATCCTTCTTCTGAAAACGACCCTCGCGAGAGACGTATTGATTCATCTTACCCTGCTTTTCTAGGTTCTCCAAAGCTCTCTTCAAGTGCTTACATTCATTTGTCTGATGCCCACAATCTTTGTGGAAGTGGCAGTACTTACTCCTGTCCCTGTTCTTGTAAGGTGTGTTCATCTCGGCCGGAGCTTTGAGTTCATGCTGATCCTTGATTTTCATAAGTATGGAGTACTGGTCCTTATTGAAATCGATAGGTTCAGCTGAGACAACCCTTTCTTTTCTCTTTTCTCTTCTCGACGGGGTTGATATTGAAGACACTACCCAAGTCTCAGCCTTCTTAGGATTGTTCTTAGGTTTTTGAACAGGTTCCTCGGGCTTCTTTGACTCTGAGTGCTTGGCTTCAGCACACACCTCTGTCGCATGTATGAAAGCCTCGGCTTCCCTCAAAGCTTCGGCCAAAGTACTTACTTTCTTCTTGACTAAATCAAACTTGAAGCTTCCTGGACGCAGTCCTCGAATGAATGCATCAAAGGCTACACCAGCATTTAGGTCGTGGATCTGGAGGGCTTCAAGATTGAATCTCTTCACAAAACTTCTTAGGGATTCCTTTGGGGCTTGGATGATCTTCCCCAAATGAATACTAGTCTTCTGTTCCTGCCTGTTGGCTACAAAGTGACTAGTGAATGAATAACTCAACTCAGTGAAGTTGTTGATAGAATTCGCTGGTAGATTGTTAAACCACTTTTGAGCGACCCCTTTCAGGGTGGCTCGGAAGTTCTTACACCATGTAGCATCGTCCACCGCCTGGACGTACATTTGATGTTTGTAAGCGGAAAGATGGTCATCTGGATCAGTAGCGCCATCGAACGGGTCAATGGTTGGTAGCTTAACCTTAGCACATGGAGGGGCTTGCATTATTCTGGCTGAGAAAGGCGTCGGCCAATCTATGCGCAGCTCCCTAAAACGTGCATCAATTGGGACTGTATCTCTCCGATATTCCCTTAAGACTGGATTTGACGAACTTACTTCCAGGGACCCTCGCCTATAAACATTCGGCTGAGAAGTCCTCAGGTAAACATTAGGCTGAACCACTGTTCGCTCCTGACGAGGCTCATAGATAGACGGAGTCCTTCGTTGCTCAAGAGTGTGACTCCGAATCCTCAGACTGTGGTCCTGCAAGTACGTCGTTGATCCGGTAGCTGACCTCTGTTGAGCAGCTACCCTCTTTGCATGCAAGTATTCCCGAGCGTCAGTCTCCATTCTTCGACCATCCACTGGTCGGTTCACCGGGTTGGTGACTACCAGATTCCAGTCTAAACGACGTGGTTGCTCACTACGAGCAGGATGCCTGCCCCTGGACGTTCTTCTAGCTTCTTCTGGTCGCCTAGCCCCGCTTGGTCCGACTACATTCTCCTGAGAAGCTCCTCTTCTAGGAGTAGGCCTAGTATCCGGCTGTGAACCTACTCGGAAGAACAACATGTTGTTCTTAATCTGGTCTTGGACAACTTGGGCCATTCTGGCTTGAAACTCATTTAGGGCGTTTTCTAAATGAGCCGCCGTGACCGGAAGAGCAGGGTTGGGCTCCAAGACTGCCCCAATGGGATCATTATGTCGCTGCCCGTCCCGTCCCCTAGGCGGACGTTCATCGTCGACGGTATCATTAACTTCAACATAGGGACTCATCCTCTGTCCTCGGTTGGACGAATTGCAATCTGTCATCTCTGCGCCTCCCCACAGACGGCGCCAAATGTTTTAAGTAAACTTCTGAAAGTAACGGTATTAGTCCTGATGGTGGACAGGTGTAGGGTTGATAATTTTGGGAGGCTTGTGCAAAAATGTCACTTCATTCCCGAACCTGCAAAAGGGGAAAACCAAACCGGAGGTTTGGGTTTGATTCCCTCTCCGATGCTTAATTCAGTATTCAATAGATAAAATCTGGGTATGAATTTTGACAGAGTAAGTTTAAGAGAGAGTAGTTGTCCCTTTTTACCTGATTATGAGGAACTATTTATAGTATCTATGTATAGAAAGGTGCACCCTAGAATGGAGAGATGTGATTGGTCGGGCAATGGGAGAGCGACACTTGTCATAGTCTGATTGTCCTGAGCCCTTTATCCAATCACATTCTTCCTCTTTAGAGGATTTTGGGCTGACTATTCCTTCCTTTAAGGAATAATTGGGCCTCTTGTGTTGCAGCTTTGGTGACATCATTAGCTCCCCTCTAGCACGCTGCCAAGTGTCAAAGAGGGGGTGGGCCACGTGGCAGTCTTTGGTTGGACCACGTGTCTTATTCTAATATGTTACAACACAAGTGATGGAAATTAATGACTTATATACATGTTTCATGCTTAAGTAAATTATAAGTTCATTAAATTATTTGATAATACATGTAATGGAAATAATGATTTATTTAAATGATATTCATGCTTAATTGATGTTAAAGTAAAGTATAATGTTTTATGAATTACGATTTATATTTATGAAAATAAACGTTATAAGTTAATGTGAATAATATCTCATGATTAGTATGATAATTTATAACGTTATGATTTCATGTATATGTGATTTAAGAAATTATATGATTATGCAACTTAAATAGTTTCTTGTTTACATGTCCTATGCATATATATGCTATAAGTGAATTATTTAAATGTTAAAGTAATACGTATGATATTTTAATGATTGCTCTTGTGTATCTTATGGTTGAATTATACTCATGACATTTATTTAGATTACTTTAGAATTGTCATATGCATAATGTAATAATGCAAGTGTAGTTTTATACGACTTTACATAATTTCCTAAGTTATTATAAAATCGAAATGATTTTATGTTTAAGTCATATATGACGGTCAATGAGCTATTGGTTTATGGTATTTTCTTACATGATTAAATCTGTTTATGTAAATTATGTTTATTTTATGTTTAATGTTATTATATTTGTTTCATGAATCTGTTGCCTTGATGACGCGAGTAATGAGTAATTTTACGTTAATGTTATCCTTATTTGAATTTCGGTTTGTGAAGTATTTTCTGTTGATTTGACGTTTACGAATTAATAAAGTTAAGAAAGAAAGAATGATGTATGACAACGTGAAAAGTATGATTAAGTTATGATTCTGTTGATGATTTTAAGATGTTTCGAAGAAAAACACTAAAAGATACGTAACATGATAAATAAAAGTGAAAGATGGTTCTTGGCAGTATTCCGTTGGTCGTGCACTTACCATTCTGGCAGCTCTGCCACCTTCTGTTGGGGGATAATAATCTCCTATGGCATCCGTGTTCTGTTATTATGCCACCTTCTGTTGGAGATGTGTTCTCTGTGGCTTATTCTGTTGGTTGTGCACGTTCTATTCTGGCGGCTCTGTCACCTTCTGCTGGGGGATAATAATCTCCTGTGACATCCGTATCATGTTATTATTATTATATATATATATATGCCAACTTCTGTTGGGGGATAATAATCTCCTGTGGCACGCCACCTTCTGTTGGAGTACTTTGTTTTCTCTGTGGCCTATGTTCTGTTATACTTGCCAAGTTACCCAAATGAATGAAATTTGTAATAATCCTGATGAGATAAACGATGCCACATGCTAATTCTGGATGATTTGATTTTGTATCTGCTATATGCTTTTATTAGGCTTACGTGATGGATAATGTACACATGTCTATGTTATGTGCGTTTACGAGTTTGGTTATGCTATTATTAGTCTTGATGATGCCTTGTTGACATGACTACGAGTATTGTTTTATTACGGGTTCAGACAAGAAGTATGATTTTGTATGATGTAAGTATGTATATGGTTTGGTCTTTAATTTATGTGAAGCATGTTTGAGTGCAAAGAAGTTTTCAAAACCAAAACTGTTTTTACGGGCTGGAGTAAAGTTACGAGTTTCCCACTCATTTTGGAATATTTTCTTTGTTTTCTTTTCTCTATTTTTCTTCTGAACGAAGCTCAGGTTGAGAAAGAGAGAGGGCTCAGGATTGACTCATGGAAAGGAAGTCGTTAAGGTGGATTTCATGAAGTGCTGGCTAAGGTTATTAGGAGCATGTACTTAAGGTCATTATTGTAGTAGAGACATTGTGAGCCATTTTTGAGGATATTGTATACATTGTGGGCCATAACCCACAAGTTTAAGGAAACGGTTCCGCTGTCAATTGAGTTTACTTATGGTTAATGATGTTTAATTAAGGACCCCTGGTTCGGGGCGTTACAGAGTGGTATCAGAGCCGAAACCTAGCCGGAAGTGCGAGTCATAGACTATGCACCGCCTAGGTATGATCTGTTTGGGAATGTAGCTGGTTAGGTAATTTAAAGAGATTTTACTGGCCCAATTGGAAAATTAGATGATTAAGTATTCTAAGGAAGAACATCATGATTGTTTAGGAAATTGGATGCTTATGTACTTCGAGGATATCATAGAGATTATTTAAGTGATTAGAGGAGAAACGGTTTCACGATAGGCGTATTGAAGTATGAGTGTTAGAGTCTAGCCTTAGTGTTGAGTTTAATGACCGACCTAGTATTTTTGTCTTAAGGTTTTGCTAAAGTTGTTTTGGAAAATGATTTTCAAACGGGATCTCTCAATATTAAGTGATCAAGTTAAGGTTCATAGCCAACAAGTTTGCCCCTTTTGTTTCATTGCTCCTTAATCCCGAGCCTCGAGTTGAAGCGGAGACGCGATGGGAAATAGAGCCTAATTTTGCCCCTATTGTTCCTTTTGCTCCTCGATCTTAAAAGACGAGTTGAAGCGGAGTCATGATAGACGATGGTAGAATGAAAGCTCAACTTTCTTTGCCGCATCTTTGCTCCTCGATCTCCAATGATAAGTTGAAGCGAGTTATAAAAGTCGATGACAGAATGAAGGCTAAACACTTAATGGGAAATCATGAAATTAAGAGTCCTTGGATTTGTTTTACTGTCGAGCCACGAGCTCAAGTTTCGAGGACAAAACTTTTTTTAAGGGGGTAAGGATGTAATACCCCCGCCTTTTTAAAAACTTAATAAATTATTTTATTAGCTTAAATACGTTTAAATTTGAGATTTTGTAATATAATTAAAACAAATTTCTAATTCTGTTTTTAAATGTTTAAAACGATTATGAAAGAGTTTTATGTAATTATTATCATTGCGATTATATTTATTAATTAGTTTTGAATGCTCTAATATTTTCTTTAAGAAAAGATTTTGAAGTTATTATTATTATTATCTTATTTCATTTCTTAAATGATTTAAATTCTAAAATTATTTTGTTTAACTAAATGGGTGATTCATAATATCAAATTTGCCCAACTAGCCCAATATCAGATACCCATAACCCATCCATACTAAAAATGTCCAAATACAAAACCCATCTTCCCTTCCTTTTCTTTTTACTGATTCTCTTTCTTCGTTGCTACCCAAGTCCATTGGAGTCTTCTTCTTCAAGTTCACTTAGTCCCTAAGAATACTTGCTCCCCAAGGCCATTAAAACTTGTTCCATAAGCTCCACTACCTAACAAACTCTAAAACCATCTATAAGTAGCAATATACTCCATTGTTACAAGCACATAAAAAGCTCCTCTTCTCCTCTTGAACTCTCCCCTGCTCCCCTTCCTCTATTCTTGACTGCCGGCTCAACCCACCACCGCACCAGCACCGTGGTGCCACACCGCCGCCACCAACGCCACCTAGAACCACTGCATCAACAACCGCAACACCACCCAGCTGCCGCACCGCCTCTGTCTCACCCCCTCTGCTCTCGCTACTCATCTTCCCCTCTCGCTGCTGCTATCGCACCGCATCTCCACCGTGGCTGCCCATGCAGCCAGCCTCGCCGGAGAAATCTGGCCACCCAGAGACGCCGCCAGCACGCGACAACGTAGCCCCGCCTTCCCTCCTCTGTTTTTCTCCCTGTTTCGTGGCCTGCTCTTACCTCCAAACGCCAAGAAACTTATTCAGTTTCCAAATTGCCTAAATAACCAAAGTCAAATAGGTGACTTGCATAGGTACAATTTCAATTGCCTATTTTAATAATTTGATTTATGTATATTCAATTAAAGTAATATATATTTTTAGAAATCATTTTAAGAAAAATATTTATTTAATGTTTTAAGTTTATGAAAATAACATTTAAGGATTTTACTACTAGTTTTATGGAATATTATATATTTACGAAATCATTTAGTTATTATTATTATTATTTATGAAATGTTTTAAGAAATGTTTTTAAGTTATAAAAATGGAATTTTGAGAATGAATTATAAGTTGAGTAAATTTAGGAATAGTGCTTTTAAGTTTAGGATTTCCGAAAAGGGGATTAGTAAGGATTGTATTATGATTAGTTATAAGTTGGGTTGATTCTGATTATTATTTTATTGATGTATTTTGGAGCGATAAACGGAATGCGGGAATTCGAAAGGATCTATGGATGACGTCCTTGGAGTATTGATGGTTATTTGGATTGAGCGGTTAAGATAACCTTTATGTCCAGCATTACGTGTATGCCCGTTAAATGATGTGATTTCTAAATATTCATATATGTATGGATGTATATGTACTTTGACTAATTCATTTCTAAATGGTTTTATGATTATGTTATATGAAATTTCATGATATTATTTATGACCTTGATTTTATAAAACGTGATTATAAAACGTGATTCTTATGACCTTGATTTTATAAAACGTGATTATATGCTTGTTCGTATATGACTTATGAGATTGTTTATATGTTAGGTTTATGGAATTATATTGTTAAAGTTTAATTAAATTATTTCATAATACAAGTGATGGAAATTAATGACTTATATACATGTTTCATGCTTAAGTAAATTATAATGTTTAATGAATTACGATTTACATTTAAGAAAAAATGAACGTGATATGTTAATATGAATTGGATTGTCTAATTAATAACTCGTGATTATTTTATACTTGAGTAAAGTATGGTAAATCATTGTTGGGGTTTCATGTTCATTTGAGTTTATAATGTAAAATGTGAATGCTATGAATTATGAAATTGTTATTATTTTACGTTTTATTATATGTATTTATGACTTTATTTTGTTAAAGTTCATTAAATTATTTCATAATACATGTAATGGAAATAATGATTTATTTAAATGATATTCATGCTTAATTGATGTTAAAGTAAAGTATAATGTTTTATGAATTACGATTTATATTTATGAAAATAAACGTTATAAGTTAATGTGAATAATATCTCATGATGAGTATGATAATTTATAACGTTATGATTTCATGTATATGTGATTTAAGAAATTATATGATTATGCAACTTAAATAGTTTCTTGTTTACATGTCCTATGCATATATATGCTATAAGTGAATTATTTAAATATTAAAGTAATATGTATGATATTTTAATGATTGCTCTTGTGTATCTTATGGTTGAATTATACTCATGACATTTATTTAGATTACTTAAGAATTGTCATATGCATAATGTAATAATGCAAGTGTATTTTTATACGACTTTACATAATTTCCTAAGTTATTATAAAATCGAAATGAGTTTATGTTTAAGTCATATATGACGGTCAATGAGCTATTGGTTTATGGTATTTGCTTACATGATTAAATCTGTTTATGTAAATTATGTTTAATGTTATTATATTTGTTTCATGAATCTGTTGCCTTGATGACGCGAGTAATGAGTAATTTTACGTTAATGTTATCCTTATTTGAATTTCAGTTTATGAAGTGTTTTCTGTTGATTTGACGTTTACGAATTAATAAAGTTAAGAAAGAAAGAATGATGTATGACAACGTGAAAAGTATGATAAAGTTATGATTCTGTTGATGATTTTAAGATGTTTCGAAGAAAAACACTAAAAGATACATAACATGATAAATAAAAGTGAAAGATGGTTCTTGGCAGTATTCCGTTGGTCGTGCACTTACCATTCTGGCGGCTCTGCACAACAAAAGATTTGAAAGGTGCACATACACCACAAATCGCCTAAGAGACTATGACGATTTTACCCTTTCATGTGCAATGAGTTTAATCCAAGGGATTCAAATGCTTTAAATATATCATATACCTATTCCACGAGTCAAAAATATTTGGTAATTAAGCACAACAAATGTTTTGCAAGGTGTTCATACACCACAAATCGCCTACGCGACTATGACAATTTTACCCTTTGATTTGAAATGAGTTTGTTCCAAGGGATTCATATGTTTTAAATATATCTAATACCTATTCAAAGAGTCAAAAATATGTGGTAATTAAGCACAACAAATGATTTGAATCGTGTTCATAGACCACAAATCGCCTAAGAGACTATGACGATTTTACCCTTTGATTTGAAATGAGTTTGATCCAAGGGATTCATATGCCTTAAGTATATCTAATACGTATTCATGGAAAAAAAACATTTGGTGATTAAGCACAACAAATGATTTGAATGGTGTTCATACACCACAAATAGCCTAAGAGACTATGATAATTTTACCCTTTTATTTGAAATGAGTTTGATCCATAGGATTCATCTGCTTTAAATATATCTAATACCTATTAATGGAGTCAAAATATTTGGTAATTAAGCACAACAAATGATTTGCAAGGTGTTCATACACGACAAATCGCCTAAGCGACTATGACGATTTTACCTTTTGATAAGAAATGTGTTTGTTCCAAGGGATTCATATGCTTTAAATATATCTAATACTATTAAAGGAGTCAAATATGTTTACTAATTAAATACAACAAAAGATTTGAAAGGTGTTCATACACCATAAATCGCCTAAGAGACTATGACGATTTTACCCTTTGATTTGAAATGATTTTGATCCAAGGGATTCATATGCCTTAAGTATATCTAATACCTATTCAAGGACTCAAAAATATTTGGTAATTAAGCACAACAAATGATTTGAATGTTGTTCATACACCACAAATCGCCTAAGAGACTGTGACGATTTTACCCTTTTATTTGAAATGAGTTTGATCCAAGGGATTCATATGCTTTAAATATATATAATACCTATTAAAGGAATCAAAAATATTTGGTTATTAAGCACAACAAATGATTTGAAAGGTGTACATACACCACAAATCGCCTAAGAGACTTTGACGATTTTACCCTTTGATTTGACATGAGTTTGATCCACGAGATTCATATGCTTTAAATATATCTAATACATATTAAAGGAGTCAAAAATATTTGGTAATTAAGCACAACAAATGATTTGCAAGGTGTTCACACACCACAAATGGCCTAAGCGACTATGACGATTTTACCCTTTGATATGAAATGCGTTTGTTCCAAGGGATTCATATGCTTTAAATATATCTAATACATATTCAAGGAGTCAAAAACATTTGGTAATTCAGCACAACAAATGATTTGAATGGTGTTTAAACATCATAAAGCGCCTAAGAGACTATGACGATTTACCCTTTGATTTGAAATGCGTTTGATTCCAAGGGATTCATATTCTTTAAATATATCTAATACCTATTAATGGATTAAAAACTATTTGGTTGTTAAGCACAACAAAATATTTGAAAGGTGTTCATACACAAAAAATCGCCTAAGAGACTATGACGATTTTACCTTTTGATGTGCAATGTGTTTGTTCCAAGGGATTCATATGCTTTAAATATATCTAATACCTATTCAAGGAGTCAAATATGTTTACTAATTAAGCACAACAAAACATTTGAAAGGTGTTCATGCACCACAAATCGCCTAACAGATTATGACGATTTTACCCTTTGATTTGAAATGAGTTTGAAACATGGGATTCATATGCCTTTAGTATATCTAATACCTATTCAAGGAGTCAAACATATTTGGTAATTAAGCACAATAAATGATTTGCAAGGTGTTCATACACCACAAATCGCCTAAGCGACTAGGACGATTTTACCCTTTGATTTGAAATTCGTTTGTTCCAAGGGATTCATATGTTTTAAATATATCTACTACCTATTGAAGGAATTAAAAATATTTGGAAATTAAGCACAACAAATGATTTGAATGGTGTTCATACACCACATATCGCCTAAGAGACTATGACGATTTTACCCTTTGATTTGAAATGAGTTTGATCCAAGGGATTCATATGCCTTAAGTATATCTAATACCTATTCATGGAGTCAAAAAATTTTGGTAATTAAGCACAACAAATGATTTGAATGGTGTTCATACACCACAAATCGCCTAAGAGACTATGACAATTTTACCCTTTTATTTGAAGTGAGTTTGATCCATGGGATTCATCTGCTTTAAATATATCTAATACCTATAAATGGAGTCAAAAATATTTGGTAATTAAGCACAACAAATTACTTGCAAGGTGTTCATACACGACAAATCGCCTAAGCTACTATGACGACTTTACCCTTTGATTTGAAATGCGTTTGTTCCAAGGGATTCATATGCTTTAAATAAATCTAATACATATTCAAGGAGTCAAAAATATTTAGTAATTCAGCACAACAAAAGATTTGAAAGGTGTTCATATACCACAAATCGCGTAAGAGACTATGACGATTTCACCCTTTGATTTGAAATGAGTTTGATCCAAGGGATTCATATGTTTAAATATATCTAATACCTATTCAAGGAGTCAAAAACATTTGGTAATTCAGCACAACAAATTATTTGAATGGTGTTTATACACCATAAATCACCTAAGAGACTATGACGATTTACCCTTTGATTTGAAATGCGTTTGATTCCAAGGGATTCATATGATTTAAATATATCAAATACCTATTCAAGGAGTAAAAAATATTTGGTAATTAAGCACAACAAATGATTTGAATGGTGTTCATACACCACAAATCGCCCTAAGAGACTGTGACGATTTTAGCCTTTTATTTGAAATGAGTTTGATCCAAGGGATTCATATGCTTTAAATATATATAATACCTATTAAAGGAGTCAAAAATATTTGGTTATTAAGCACAACAAATAATTTGAAAGGTGTACATACACCACAAATCGCCTAAGAGACTTTGACGATTTTACCCTTTGATTTGACATGAGGTTGATCCACGAGATTCATATGCTTTAATTATATCTAATACCTATTCCACGAGTCAAAAATATTTGATAATTAAGCACAACAAATGATTTGCAAGGTGTTCATACACCACAAATCGCCTAAGCGACTATGACGATTTTACCCTTTGATTTGAAATGCGTTTGTTCCAAGGGATTCATATGCTTTAAATAAATCCAATACGTATTCAAGGAGTCAAAAATATTTAGTAATTCAGCACAACAAAAGATTTGAAAGGTGTTCATATACCACAAATCGCGTAAGAGACTATGACGATTTTACCCTTTGATTTGAAATGAGTTTGATCCAAGGGATTCAGATGTTTAAATATGTCTAATACCTATTCAAGGAGTCAAAAACATTTGGTAATTCAGCACAACAAATTATTTGAATGGTGTTTATACACCATAAATCACCTAAGAGACTATGACGATTACCCTTTGATTTGAAATGCGTTTGATTCCAAGGGATTCATATCCTTTAAATATATCTAATATCTATTCAAGGAGTCGAAAATATTTGGTAATTAAGCACAACAAATGATTTGAATGGTGTTCATACACTACAAATCGCCTAAGAGACTATGACGATTTTACCCTTTGATGTGCAATGAGTTTGATCCAAGGGATTCAAATGCTTTAAATATATCAAATACCTATTCCACGAGTCAAAAATATTTGGTAATTAAGTACAACAAATGATTTGCAAGGTGTTCTTACACCACAAATCGCCTAAGAGACTATGACGATATTACCCATTGAATTGAAATGCGTTTGTTCCAAGGGATTCATATTCTTTAAATATAGCTAATACCTATTCAAGGAGTCAAATATATTTTGCAATTAAGCACAACAAATGATTTGAATGGTGTTCATACACCACAAATTGCCTAAGAGACTATGACGATTTTACCCTTTGATTTGAAATGAGTTTGATCCAAGGGATTCATATGCCTTAATTATATCTAATACCTATTCAAGGAGTCAAAAACATTTATTAATTAAGCACATCAAATGATTTGAATGGTGTTCATACACCACAAACCGCCTAAGAGACTTTGACGATTTTACCCTTTTATTTGAAATGAGTTTGATCCATGGGATTCATCTGCTTTAAATATATCTAATACCTATTAATGGAGTCAAAATATTTGGTAATTAAGCACAACAAATAATTTGCAAGGTGTTCATACACCACAAATCGCTTAAATGACTATGACGATTTTACCGTTTGATTTGAAATGCGTTTGTTCCAAGGGATTCATATGCTTTAAATAAATCCAATACGTATTCAAGGAGTCAAAAATATTTAGTAATTCAGCACAACAAAAGATTTGAAAGGTGTTCATATACCACAAATCGCGTAAGAGACTATGACGATTTTACCCTTTGATTTGAAATGAGTTTGATCCAAGGGATTCATATGTTTAAATATGTCTAATACCTATTCAAGGAGTCAAAAACATTTGGTAATTCAGCACAATAAATTATTTGAATGGTGTTTATACACCATAAATCACCTAAGAGACTATGACGATTACCCTTTGATTTGAAATGCGTTTGATTCCAAGGGATTCATATCCTTTAAATATATCTAATACCTATTCAAGGAGTCGAAAATATTTGGTAATTAAGCACAACAAATGATTTGAATGGTGTTCATACACTACAAATCGCCTAAGAGACTATGACGATTTTACCCTTTGATGTGCAATGAGTTTGATCCAAGGGATTCAAATGCTTTAAATATATCAAATACCTATTCCACGAGTCAAAAATATTTGGTAATTAAGTACAACAAATGATTTGCAAGGTGTTCTTACACCACAAATCGCCTAAGAGACTATGACGATATTACCCATTGAATTGAAATGCGTTTGTTCCAAGGGATTCATATTCTTTAAATATAGCTAATACCTATTCAAGGAGTCAAATATATTTTGCAATTAAGCACAACAAATGATTTGAATGGTGTTCATACACCACAAATTGCCTAAGAGACTATGACGATTTTACCCTTTGATTTGAAATGAGTTTGATCCAAGGGATTCATATGCCTTAATTATATCTAATACCTATTCAAGGAGTCAAAAACATTTATTAATTAAGCACATCAAATGATTTGAATGGTGTTCATACACCACAAACCGCCTAAGAGACTTTGACGATTTTACCCTTTTATTTGAAATGAGTTTGATCCATGGGATTCATCTGCTTTAAATATATCTAATACCTATTAATGGAGTCAAAATATTTGGTAATTAAGCACAACAAATAATTTGCAAGGTGTTCATACACCACAAATCGCTTAAATGACTATGACGATTTTACCGTTTGATTTGAAATGTATTTGTTCCAAGGGATTCATATGCTTTAAATATATCTAATACCTATTCAAGGAGTCAAAAATATTTGGTAATTAAGCACAACAAATGATTTGAATGGTGTTCATACACCAAAAATCGCCTAAGAGACTATGACGATTTTACCCTTTGATTTGAAATGAGTTTGATCCAAGGGATTCATATTCCTTAAGTATATCTAATACCTATTCAAGGAGTCAAAAATATTTGGTAATTAAGCACAGCAAATGATTAGAATGGTGTTCATACACCACAAATCGCCTAAGAGAATGTGACGATTTTAGCCTTTTATTTGAAATGAGTTTGATCCAAGGGATTCATATGCTTTAAATATATATAATACCTATTAAAGGAGTCAAAAATATTTGGTTATTAAGCACAACAAATGATTTGAAAGGTGTACATACACCACACATCGCCTAAGAGACTTTGACGATTTTACCCTTTGATTTGACATGAGTTTGATCCACGAGATTCATATGCTTTAAATATATCTAATATCTATTCCACGAGTCAAAAATATTTGATAATTAAGCACAACAAATGATTTGCAAGGTGTTCATACACCACAAATCGCCTAAGCGACTATGACGATTTTACCCTTTGATTTGAAATGCGTTTGTTCCAAGGGATTCATATTATTTAAATAAATCTAATAAATATTCAAGGAGTCAAAAATATTTAGTAATTAAGCACAACAAAAGATTTGAAAGGTTATCATATACCACAAATCGCATCAGAGACTATGACGATTTTACCCTTTGATTTGAAATGAGTTTGATCCAAAGGATTCATATGCTTTAAATATATATAATACCTATTAAAGGAGTCAAAAATATTTGGTTATTAAGCACCACAAATGATTTGAAAGGTGTACATACACCACAAATCGCCTAAGTGACTTTGACGATTTTACCCTTTGATTTGACATGAGGTTGATCCACGAGATTCATATGCTTTAAATATATCTAATACCTATTCCACGAGTCAAAAATATTTGGTAATTAAGCACAACAAATGATTTGCAAGGTGTTCATACACCACAAATCGCATAAGCGACTATGACGATTTTACCCTTTGATTTGAAATGCGTTTGTTCCAAGGGATTCATATGCTTTAAATAAATCTAATACATATTCAAGGAGTCAAAAATATTTAGTAATTCAGCACAACAAAAGATTTGAAAGGCGTTCATATACCACAAATCGCGTAAGAGACTATGACGATTTTACCCTTTGATTTGAAATGAGTTTGATCCAAGGGATTCATATGTTTAAGTATATCTAATACCTATTCAAGGAGTCAAAAACATTTGGTAATTCAGCACAACAAATTATTTGAATAGTGTTTATACACCACAAATCGCCTAAGAGACTATGACGATTTACCCTTTGATTTGAAATGCGTTTGATTCAAAGGGATTCATATGCTTTAAATATATCTAATACCTATTAATGGATTAAAAGCTATTTGGTTGTTAAGCACAACAAAGGATTTGAAAGGTGCACATACACCAAAAATCGCCTAAGAGACTATGACAATTTTACCCTTTGATGTGCAATGAGTTTGATCCAAGGGATTCAAATGCTTTCAAAATATCAAATACCTATTCCACGAGTCAAAAATATTTGGTAATTAAGTACAACAAATGATTTGCAAGGTGTTCTTACACCACAAATCTCCTAAGAGACTATGACGATATTACCCTTTGAATTGAAATGCGTTTGTTCCAAGGGATTCATATGCTTTAAATATAGCTAATACCTATTCAAGGATTCAAAAATATTTGGCAATTAAGCACAACAAATGATTTGAATGGTGTTCATACACCACAAATTGCCTAAGAGACTATGACGATTTGACCCTTTGATTTGAAATGAGTTTGATCCAAGGGATTCATATGCCTTAAGTATATCTAATACCTATTCAAGGAGTCAAAAATATTTGGTAATTAAGCACAGCAAATGATTTGAATGGTGTTTATACACCACAAATCGCCTAAGAGACTTTGACGATTTTACACTTTTATTTGAAATGAGTTTGATCCATGGGATTCATCTGCTTTAAATATATCTAATACCTATTAATGGAGTCAAAAATATTAGGTAATTAAGCACAACAAAAAATTTGCATGGTGTTCATACACCACAAATCGCCTAAGAGACTATGACGATTTTACCCTTTGATTTGAAATGAGTTTGATCCAAGGGATTCATATGCCTTAAGTATATCTAATACCTATTCAAGGAGTCAAAAACATTTGGTAATTAAGCACAGCAAATGATTTGAATGGTGTTCATACACCACAAATCGCCTAAGAGACTTTGACGATTTTACCCTTTGATTTGACATGAGTTTGATCCAAGGGATTCATCTGCTTTAAATATATCTAATACCTATTAATGGAGTCAAAAATATTAGGTAATTAAGCACAACAAATAATTTGCAAGGTGTTCATACACCACAAATCGCGTAAGAGACTATGACGATTTTACCCTTTGATTTGAAATGAGTTTGATCTAAGGGATTCATATGCCTTAAGTATATCTAATACCTATTCAAGGAGTCAAAAACATTTGGTAATTAAGCACAGCAAATGATTTGAATGGTGTTCATACACCACAAATCGCTTAAGAGACTTTGACGATTTTACCCTTTGATTTGACATGAGTTTGATCCAAGGGATTCATCTGCTTTAAATATATCTAATACCTATTAATGGAGTCAAAATATTTGGTAATTAAGCACAACAAATAATTTGCAAGGTATTCATACTCCACAAATCGCTTAAATGACTATGACGATTTTACCCTTTGATTTGAAATGTATTTGTTCCAAGGGATTCATATGCTTTAAATATATCTAATACCTATTCAAGGAGTCAAAAATATTTGGTAATTAAGCACAACAAATGATTTGAATGGTGTTCATACACCACAAATCGCCTAAGAGACTATGACGATTTTACCCTTTGATTTGAAATGAGTTTGATCCAAGGGATTCATATGCCTTAAGTATATCTAATACGTATTCAAGGAGTCAAAAACATTTGGTAATTAAGCACATCAAATGATTAGAATGGTGTTCATACACCACAAATCGCCTAAGAGACTATGACGATTTTAGCCTTTTATTTGAAATGAGTTTGATCCAAGGGATTCATCTGCTTTTAATATATCTAATACCTATTAATGGAGTCAAAAATATTTGGTAATTAAGCACAACAAATAATTTGCAATGTGTTCATACACCACAAATCGCCTAAGAGACTATGACGATTTTACCCTTTGATTTGAAATGAGTTTGATCCAAGGGATTCATTTGCCTTAAGATATCTAATACCTATTCAAGGAGTCAAAAACATTTGGTAATTAAGCACAGCAAATAAATAGAATGGTGTTCATACACCACAAATCGCCTAAGAGACTGTGACGATTTTAGCCTTTTATTTGAAATGAGTTTGATCCAAGGGATTCATCTGCTTTAAATATATATAATACCTATTAACGGAGTCAAAAATATTTGGTTATTGACCACAACAAATGATTTGAAAGGTGTACATACACCACACATCGCCTAAGAGACTTTGACGATTTTACCCTTTGATTTGACATGAGTTTGATCCACGAGATTCATATGCTTTAAATATATCTAATACCTATTCCACGAGTCAAAAATATTTGATAATTAATCACAACAAATGATTTGCAAGGTGTTCATACACCACAAATCGCCTTAGCGACTATGACGATTTTACCCTTTGATTTGAAATGCGTTTGTTCCAAGGGATTCATATTCTTTAAATAAATCTAATACATATTCAAGGAGTCAAAAATATTTAGTAATTAAGCACAACAAAAGATTTGAAAGGTTATCATATACCACAAATCGCGTCAGAGACTATGACGATTTTACCCTTTGATTTGAAATGAGTTTGATCCAAGGGATTCATATGCTTTAAATTATATAATACCTATTAAAAGAGTCAAAAATATTTGGTTATTAAGCACAACAAATGATTTGAAAGGTGTACATACACCACAAATCGCCTAAGAGACTTTGACGATTTTACCCTTTGATTTGACATGAGGTTGATCCACGAGATTCATATGCTTTAAATATATCTAATACCTATTCCACGAGTCAAAAATATTTGGTAATTAAGCACAACAAATGATTTGCAAGGTGTTCATACACCACAAATCGACTAAGCGACTATGACGATTTTACCCTTTGATTTGAAATGAGTTTGATCCAAGGGATTCATATGCTTTAAATTATATAATACCTATTAAAGGAGTCAAAAATATTTGGTTATTAAGCACAACAAATGATTTGAAAGGTGTACATACACCACAAATCGCCTAAGAGACTTTGACGATTTTACCCTTTGATTTGACATGAGGTTGATCCACGAGATTCATATGCTTTAAATATATCTAATACCTATTCCACGAGTCAAAAATATTTGGTAATTAAGCACAACAAATGATTTGCAAGGTGATCATACACCACAAATCGCCTAAGCGACTATGACGATTTTACCCTTTGATTTGAAATGCGTTTGTTCCAAGGGATTCATATGCTTTAAATAAATCTAATACATATTCAAGAAGTCAAAAATATTTAGTAATTCAGCACAACAAAAGATTTGAAAGGTGTTCATATACCACAAATCGCGTAAGAGACTATGACGATTATACCCTTTGATTTGAAATGAGTTTGATCCAAGGGATTCATATGTTTAAATATATCTAATACCTATTCAAGGAATCAAAAACATTTGGTAATTCAGCACAACAAATTATTTGAATAGTGTTTATACACCATAAATCGCCTAAGAGACTATGACGATTTACCCTTTAATTTGAAATGCGTTTGATTCCAAGGGATTCATATGCTTTAAATATATCTAATACCTATTAATGGATTAAAAGCTATTTGGTTGTTAAGCACAACAAAGGATTTGAAAGGTGCACATACACCAAAAATCGCCTAAGAGACTATGACAATTTTACCCTTTGATGTGCAATGAGTTTGATCCAAGGGATTCAAATGCTTTAAATATATCAAATACCTATTCCACGAGTCAAAAATATTTGGTAATTAAGTACAACAAATGATTTGCAAGGTGTTCTTACACCACAAATCGCCTAAGAGACTATGACGATATTACCCATTGAATTGAAATGCGTTTGTTCCAAGGGATTCATATGCCTTAAGTATATCTAATACCTATTCAAGGAGTCAAAAACATTTGGTAATTAAGCACAGCAAATAATTAGAATGGTGTTCATACACCACAAATCGCCTAAGAGACTGTGACGATTTTAGCCTTTTATTTGAAATGAGTTTGATCCAAGGGATTCATCTGCTTTAAATATATATAATACCTATTAAAGGAGTCAAAAATATTTGGTTATTAAGCACAACAAATGATTGGAAAGGTGTACATACACCACACATCGCCTAAGAGACTTTGACGATTTTACCCATTGATTTGACATGAGTTTGATCCACGAGATTCATATGCTTTAAATATATCTAATACCTATTCCACGAGTCAAAAATATTTGATAATTATTCACAACAAATGATTTGCAAGGTGTTCATACACCACAAATCGCCTAAGCGACTATGACGATTTTACCCTTTGATTTGAAATGCGTTTGTTCCAAGGGATTCATATTCTTTAAATAAATCTAATACCTATTCAAGGAGTCAAAAATATATAGTAATTAAGCACAACAAAAGATTTGAAAGGTTATCATATACCACAAATCGCGTCAGAGACTATGACGATTTTACCCTTTGATTTGAAATGAGTTTGATCCAAGGGATTCATATGCTTTAAATTATATAATACCTATTAAAGGAGTCAAAAATATTTGGTTATTAAGCACAACAAATGATTTGAAAGGTTTACATACACCACAAATCGCCTAAGAGACTTTGACGATTTTACCCTTTGATTTGACATGAGGTTGATCCACGAGATTCATATGCTTTAAATATATCTAATACCTATTCCACGAGTCAAAAATATTTGGTAATTAAGCACAACAAATGATTTGCAAGGTGATCATACACCACAAATCGCCTAAGCGACTATGACGATTTTACCCTTTGATTTGAAATGCGTTTGTTCCAAGGGATTCATATGCTTTAAATAAATCTAATACATATTCAAGAAGTCAAAAATATTTAGTAATTCAGCACAACAAAAGATTTGAAAGGTGTTCATATACCACAAATCGCGTAAGAGACTATGACGATTATACCCTTTGATTTGAAATGAGTTTGATCCAAGGGATTCATATGTTTTAAATATATCTAATACCTATTCAAGGAGTCAAAAACATTTGGTAATTCAGCACAACAAATTATTTGAATAGTGTTTATACACCATAAATCGCCTAAGAGACTATGACGATTTACCCTTTGATTTGAAATGCGTTTGATTCCAAGGGATTCATATGCTTTAAATATATCTAATACCTATTAATGGATTAAAAACTATTTGGTTGTTAAGCACAACAAAGGATTTGAAAGGTGCACATACACCAAAAATCGCCTAAGAGACTATGACAATTTTACCCTTTGATGTGCAATGAGTTTGATCCAAGGGATTCAAATGCTTTAAATATATCAAATACCTATTCCACGAGTCAAAAATATTTGGTAATTAAGTACAACAAATGATTTGCAAGGTGTTCTTACACCACAAATCGCCTAAGAGACTATGACGATATTACCCATTGAATTGAAATGTGTTTGTTCCAAGGGATTCATATGCTTTAAATATAGCTAATACCTATTCAAGGAGTCAAAAATATTTGGCAATTAAGCACAACAAATGATTTGAATGGTGTTCATACACCACAAATTGCCTAAGAGACTATGACGATTTGACCCTTTGATTTGAAATGAGTTTGATCCACGGGATTCATATGCCTTAAGTATATCTAATACCTATTCAAGGAGTCAAAAACATTTGGTAATTAAGCACAGCAAATAATTAGAATGGTGTTCATACACCACAAATCGCCTAAGAGACTGTGACGATTTTAGCCTTTTATTTGAAATGAGTTTGATCCAAGGGATTCATCTGCTTTAAATATATATAATACCTATTAAAGGAGTCAAAAATCTTTGGTTATTAAGCACAACAAATGATTTGAAAGGTGTACATACACCACACATCGCCTAAGAGACTTTGACGATTTTACCCTTTGATTTGACATGAGTTTGATCCGCGAGATTCATATGATTTAAATATATCTAATACCTATTCCACGAGTCAAAAATATTTGATAATTAATCACAACAAATGATTTGCAAGGTGTTCATACACCACAAATCGCTTAAGCGACTATGACGATTTTACCCTTTGATTTGAAATGCGTTTGTTCCAAGGGATTCATATTCTTTAAATAAATCTAATACCTATTCAAGGAGTCAAAAATATTTAGTAATTAAGCACAACAAAAGATTTGAAAGGTTATCATATACCACAAATCGCGTCAGAGACTATGACGATTTTACCCTTTGATTTGAAATGAGTTTGATCCAAGGGATTCATATGCTTTAAATTATATAATACCTATTAAAGGACTCAAAAATATTTGATAATTAATCACAACAAATGATTTGCAAGGTGTTCATACACCACAAATCGCCTAAGCGACTATGACGATTTTACCCTTTGATTTGAAATGCGTTTGTTCCAAGGGATTCATATTCTTTAAATAAATCTAATACCTATTCAAGGAGTCAAAAATATTTAGTAATTAAGCACAACAAAAGATTTGAAAGGTTATCATATACCACAAATCGCGTCAGAGACTATGACGATTTTACCCTTTGATTTGAAATGAGTTTGATCCAAGGGATTCATATGCTTTAAATTATATAATACCTATTAAAGGAGTCAAAAATATTTGGTTATTAAGCACAACAAATGATTTGAAAGGTTTACATACACCACAAATCGCCTAAGAGACTTTGACGATTTTACCCTTTGATTTGACATGAGGATGATCCACGAGATTCATATGCTTTAAATATATCTAATACCTATTCCACGAGTCAAAAATATTTGGTAATTAAGCACAACAAATGATTTGCAAGGTGTTCATACACCACAAATCGCCTAAGAGACTATGACGATTTTACCCTTTGATTTGAAATGCGTTTGTTCCAAGGGATTCATATGCTTTAAATAAATCTAATACATATTCAAGAAGTCAAAAATATTTAGTAATTCAGCACAACAAAAGATTTGAAAGGTGTTCATATACCACAAATCGCGTAAGAGACTATGACGATTATACCCTTTGATTTGAAATGAGTTTGATCCAAGGGATTCATATGTTTAAATATATCTAATACCTATTCAAGGAGTCAAAAACATTTGGTAATTCAGCACAACAAATTATTTGAATAGTGTTTATACACCATAAATCGCCTAAGAGACTATGACGATTTACCCTTTGATTTGAAATGCGTTTGATTCCAAGGGATTCATATGTTTTAAATATATCTAATACCTATTAATGGATTAAAAACTATTTGGTTGTAAAGCACAACAAAGGATTTGAAAGGTGCACATACACCAAAAATCGCCTAAGAGACTATGACAATTTTACCCTTTGATGTGCAATGAGTTTGATCCAAGGGATTCAAATGCTTTAAATATATCAAATACCTATTCCACGAGTCAAAAATATTTGGTAATTAAGTACAACAAATGATTTGCAAGGTGTTCTTACACCACAAATCGCCTAAGAGACTATGACGATATTACCCATTGAATTGAAATGCGTTTGTTCCAAGGGATTCATATGCTTTAAATATAGCTAATACCTATTCAAGGAGTCAAAAATATTTGGCAATTAAGCACAACAAATGATTTGAATGGTGTTCATACACCACAAATTGCCTAAGAGACTATGACGATTTGACCCTTTGATTTGAAATGAGTTTGATCCACGGGATTCATATGCCTTAAGTATATCTAATACCTATTCAAGGAGTCAAAAATATTTGGTAATTAAGCACAGCAAATGATTTCAATGGTGTTTATACACCACAAATCGCCTAAGAGACTTTGACGATTTTACACTTTTATTAGAAATGAGTTTGATCCATGGGATTCATCTGCTTTAAATATATCTAATACATATTAATGGAGTAAAAAATATTAGGTAATTAAGCACAAAAAATAATTTGCAAGGTGTTCATACACCATAAATCGCCTAAGAGACTATGACGATTTTACCCTTTGATTTGAAATAAGTTTGATCCAAGGGATTCATATGCCTTAAGTATATCTAATACCTATTCAAGGAGTCAAAAACATTTGGTAATTAAGCACAGCAAATGATTTGAATGGTGTTCATACACCACAAATCGCCTAAGAGACTTTGACGATTTTACCCTTTTATTTGAAATGAGTTTGATCCATGGGATTCATCTGCTTTAAATATATCTAATACCTATTAATGGAGTCAAAATATTTGGTAATTAAGCACAACAAATAATTTGCAAGGTGTTCATACTCCACAAATCGCTTAAATGACTATGACGATTTTACCCTTTGATTTGAAATGTCTTTGTTCCAAGGGATTCATATGCTTTAAATATATCTAATACCTATTCAAGGAGTCAAAAATATTTGGTAATTAAGCACAACAAATGATTTGAATGGTGTTCATACACCACAAATCGCCTAAGAGACTATGACGATTTTACCCTTTGATTTGTAATTAGTTTTATCCAAGGGATTCATATGCCTTAAGTATATCTAATACCTATTCAAGGAGTCAAAAACATTTGGTAATTAAGCGCAGCAAATGATTAGAATGGTGTTCATACACCACAAATCGCCTAAGAGACTGTGACGATTTTAGCCTTTTATTTGAAATGAGTTTGATCCAAGGGATTCATCTGCTTTAAATATATCTAATACCTATTAATGGAGTCAAAAATATTTGGTAATTAAGCACAACAAATAATTTGCAATGTGTTCTTACACCACAAATCGCCTAAGAGACTATGACGATTTTACCCTTTGATTTGAAATGAGTTTGATCCAAGGGATTCATTTGCCTTAAGATATCTAATACCTATTCAAGGAGTCAAAAACATTTGGTAATTAAGCACAGCAAATAATTAGAATGGTGTTCATACACCACAAATCGCCTAAGAGACTGTGACGATTTTAGCCTTTTATTTGAAATGAGTTTGATCCAAGGGATTCATCTGCTTTAAATATATATAATACCTATTAAAGGAGTCAAAAATATTTGGTTATTAAGCACAACAAATGATTTGAAAGGTGTACATACACCACACATCGCCTAAGAGACTTTGACGATTTTACCCTTTTATTTGACATGAGTTTGATCCACGAGATTCATATGCTTTAAATATATCTAATACCTATTCCACGAGTCAAAAATATTTGATAATTAATCACAACAAATGATTTGCAAGGTGTTCATACACCACAAATCGCCTAAGCGACTATGACGATTTTACCCTTTGATTTGAAATGCGTTTGTTCCAAGGGATTCATATTCTTTAAATAAATCTAATACCTATTCAAGGAGTCAAAAATATTTAGTAATTAAGCACAACAAAAGATTTGAAAGGTTATCATATACCACAAATCGCGTCAGAGACTATGACGATTTTACCCTTTGATTTGAAATGAGTTTGATCCAAGGGATTCATATGCTTTAAATTATATAATACCTATTAAAGGAGTCAAAAATATTTGGTTATTAAGCACAACAAATGATTTGAAAGGTTTACATACACCACAAATCGCCTAAGAGACTTTGACGATTTTACCCTTTGATTTGACATGAGGTTGATCCACGAGATTCATATGCTTTAAATATATCTAATACCTATTCCACGAGTCAAAAATATTTGGTAATTAAGCACAACAAATGATTTGCAAGGTGTTCATACACCACAAATCGCCTAAGCGACTATGACGATTTTACCCTTTGATTTGAAATGCGTTTGTTCCAAGGGATTCATATGCTTTAAATAAATCTAATACATATTCAAGGAGTCAAAAATATTTGGTAATTAAGCACAACAAATGATTTGAAAGGTGTTCATACACCACAAATCGCCTAAGAGACTATGACGATTTTACCCTTTGATTTGAAATGAGTTTGATCCAAGGGATTCATATGCTTTAAATATATCTAATACCTATTCAAGGAGTCAAAAATATTTGGTAATTAAGCACAACAAATGATTTGAAAGGTGTTCATACACCACAAATCGCCTAAGAGACTATGACGATTTTACCCTTTGATTTGAAATGAGTTTGATCCAAGGGATTCATATGCTTTAAATATATCTAATACCTATTCAAGGAGTCAAAAATATTTGGTAATTAAGCACAACAAATGATTTGAAAGGTGTTCATACACCACAAATCGCCTAAGAGACTATGACGATTTTACCCTTTGATTTGAAATGAGTTTGATCCAAGGGATTCATATGCTTTAAATATATCTAATACCTATTCAAGGAGTCAAAAATATTTGGTAATTAAGCACAACAAATGATTTGAAAGGTGTTCATACACCACAAATCGCCTAAGAGACTATGACGATTTTACCCTTTGATTTGAAATGAGTTTGATCCAAGGGATTCATATGCTTTAAATATATCTAATACCTATTCAAGGAGTCAAAAATATTTGGTAATTAAGCACAACAAATGATTTGAAAGGTGTTCATACACCACAAATCGCCTAAGAGACTATGACGATTTTACCCTTTGATTTGAAATGAGTTTGATCCAAGGGATTCATATGCTTTAAATATATCTAATACCTATTCAAGGAGTCAAAAATATTTGGTAATTAAGCACAACAAATGATTTGAAAGGTGTTCATACACCACAAATCGCCTAAGAGACTATGACGATTTTACCCTTTGATTTGAAATGAGTTTGATCCAAGGGATTCATATGCTTTAAATATATCTAATACCTATTCAAGGAGTCAAAAATATTTGGTAATTAAGCACAACAAATGATTTGAAAGGTGTTCATACACCACAAATCGCCTAAGAGACTATGACGATTTTACCCTTTGATTTGAAATGAGTTTGATCCAAGGGATTCATATGCTTTAAATATATCTAATACCTATTCAAGGAGTCAAAAATATTTGGTAATTAAGCACAACAAATGATTTGAAAGGTGTTCATACACCACAAATCGCCTAAGAGACTATGACGATTTTACCCTTTGATTTGAAATGAGTTTGATCCAAGGGATTCATATGCTTTAAATATATCTAATACCTATTCAAGGAGTCAAAAATATTTGGTAATTAAGCACAACAAATGATTTGAAAGGTGTTCATACACCACAAATCGCCTAAGAGACTATGACGATTTTACCCTTTGATTTGAAATGAGTTTGATCCAAGGGATTCATATGCTTTAAATATATCTAATACCTATTCAAGGAGTCAAAAATATTTGGTAATTAAGCACAACAAATGATTTGAAAGGTGTTCATACACCACAAATCGCCTAAGAGACTATGACGATTTTACCCTTTGATTTGAAATGAGTTTGATCCAAGGGATTCATATGCTTTAAATATATCTAATACCTATTCAAGGAGTCAAAAATATTTGGTAATTAAGCACAACAAATGATTTGAAAGGTGTTCATACACCACAAATCGCCTAAGAGACTATGACGATTTTACCCTTTGATTTGAAATGAGTTTGATCCAAGGGATTCATATGCTTTAAATATATCTAATACCTATTCAAGGAGTCAAAAATATTTGGTAATTAAGCACAACAAATGATTTGAAAGGTGTTCATACACCACAAATCGCCTAAGAGACTATGACGATTTTACCCTTTGATTTGAAATGAGTTTGATCCAAGGGATTCATATGCTTTAAATATATCTAATACCTATTCAAGGAGTCAAAAATATTTGGTAATTAAGCACAACAAATGATTTGAAAGGTGTTCATACACCACAAATCGCCTAAGAGACTATGACGATTTTACCCTTTGATTTGAAATGAGTTTGATCCAAGGGATTCATATGCTTTAAATATATCTAATACCTATTCAAGGAGTCAAAAATATTTGGTAATTAAGCACAACAAATGATTTGAAAGGTGTTCATACACCACAAATCGCCTAAGAGACTATGACGATTTTACCCTTTGATTTGAAATGAGTTTGATCCAAGGGATTCATATGCTTTAAATATATCTAATACCTATTCAAGGAGTCAAAAATATTTGGTAATTAAGCACAACAAATGATTTGAAAGGTGTTCATACACCACAAATCGCCTAAGAGACTATGACGATTTTACCCTTTGATTTGAAATGAGTTTGATCCAAGGGATTCATATGCTTTAAATATATCTAATACCTATTCAAGGAGTCAAAAATATTTGGTAATTAAGCACAACAAATGATTTGAAAGGTGTTCATACACCACAAATCGCCTAAGAGACTATGACGATTTTACCCTTTGATTTGAAATGAGTTTGATCCAAGGGATTCATATGCTTTAAATATATCTAATACCTATTCAAGGAGTCAAAAATATTTGGTAATTAAGCACAACAAATGATTTGAAAGGTGTTCATACACCACAAATCGCCTAAGAGACTATGACGATTTTACCCTTTGATTTGAAATGAGTTTGATCCAAGGGATTCATATGCTTTAAATATATCTAATACCTATTCAAGGAGTCAAAAATATTTGGTAATTAAGCACAACAAATGATTTGAAAGGTGTTCATACACCACAAATCGCCTAAGAGACTATGACGATTTTACCCTTTGATTTGAAATGAGTTTGATCCAAGGGATTCATATGCTTTAAATATATCTAATACCTATTCAAGGAGTCAAAAATATTTGGTAATTAAGCACAACAAATGATTTGAAAGGTGTTCATACACCACAAATCGCCTAAGAGACTATGACGATTTTACCCTTTGATTTGAAATGAGTTTGATCCAAGGGATTCATATGCTTTAAATATATCTAATACCTATTCAAGGAGTCAAAAATATTTGGTAATTAAGCACAACAAATGATTTGAAAGGTGTTCATACACCACAAATCGCCTAAGAGACTATGACGATTTTACCCTTTGATTTGAAATGAGTTTGATCCAAGGGATTCATATGCTTTAAATATATCTAATACCTATTCAAGGAGTCAAAAATATTTGGTAATTAAGCACAACAAATGATTTGAAAGGTGTTCATACACCACAAATCGCCTAAGAGACTATGACGATTTTACCCTTTGATTTGAAATGAGTTTGATCCAAGGGATTCATATGCTTTAAATATATCTAATACCTATTCAAGGAGTCAAAAATATTTGGTAATTAAGCACAACAAATGATTTGAAAGGTGTTCATACACCACAAATCGCCTAAGAGACTATGACGATTTTACCCTTTGATTTGAAATGAGTTTGATCCAAGGGATTCATATGCTTTAAATATATCTAATACCTATTCAAGGAGTCAAAAATATTTGGTAATTAAGCACAACAAATGATTTGAAAGGTGTTCATACACCACAAATCGCCTAAGAGACTATGACGATTTTACCCTTTGATTTGAAATGAGTTTGATCCAAGGGATTCATATGCTTTAAATATATCTAATACCTATTCAAGGAGTCAAAAATATTTGGTAATTAAGCACAACAAATGATTTGAAAGGTGTTCATACACCACAAATCGCCTAAGAGACTATGACGATTTTACCCTTTGATTTGAAATGAGTTTGATCCAAGGGATTCATATGCTTTAAATATATCTAATACCTATTCAAGGAGTCAAAAATATTTGGTAATTAAGCACAACAAATGATTTGAAAGGTGTTCATACACCACAAATCGCCTAAGAGACTATGACGATTTTACCCTTTGATTTGAAATGAGTTTGATCCAAGGGATTCATATGCTTTAAATATATCTAATACCTATTCAAGGAGTCAAAAATATTTGGTAATTAAGCACAACAAATGATTTGAAAGGTGTTCATACACCACAAATCGCCTAAGAGACTATGACGATTTTACCCTTTGATTTGAAATGAGTTTGATCCAAGGGATTCATATGCTTTAAATATATCTAATACCTATTCAAGGAGTCAAAAATATTTGGTAATTAAGCACAACAAATGATTTGAAAGGTGTTCATACACCACAAATCGCCTAAGAGACTATGACGATTTTACCCTTTGATTTGAAATGAGTTTGATCCAAGGGATTCATATGCTTTAAATATATCTAATACCTATTCAAGGAGTCAAAAATATTTGGTAATTAAGCACAACAAATGATTTGAAAGGTGTTCATACACCACAAATCGCCTAAGAGACTATGACGATTTTACCCTTTGATTTGAAATGAGTTTGATCCAAGGGATTCATATGCTTTAAATATATCTAATACCTATTCAAGGAGTCAAAAATATTTGGTAATTAAGCACAACAAATGATTTGAAAGGTGTTCATACACCACAAATCGCCTAAGAGACTATGACGATTTTACCCTTTGATTTGAAATGAGTTTGATCCAAGGGATTCATATGCTTTAAATATATCTAATACCTATTCAAGGAGTCAAAAATATTTGGTAATTAAGCACAACAAATGATTTGAAAGGTGTTCATACACCACAAATCGCCTAAGAGACTATGACGATTTTACCCTTTGATTTGAAATGAGTTTGATCCAAGGGATTCATATGCTTTAAATATATCTAATACCTATTCAAGGAGTCAAAAATATTTGGTAATTAAGCACAACAAATGATTTGAAAGGTGTTCATACACCACAAATCGCCTAAGAGACTATGACGATTTTACCCTTTGATTTGAAATGAGTTTGATCCAAGGGATTCATATGCTTTAAATATATCTAATACCTATTCAAGGAGTCAAAAATATTTGGTAATTAAGCACAACAAATGATTTGAAAGGTGTTCATACACCACAAATCGCCTAAGAGACTATGACGATTTTACCCTTTGATTTGAAATGAGTTTGATCCAAGGGATTCATATGCTTTAAATATATCTAATACCTATTCAAGGAGTCAAAAATATTTGGTAATTAAGCACAACAAATGATTTGAAAGGTGTTCATACACCACAAATCGCCTAAGAGACTATGACGATTTTACCCTTTGATTTGAAATGAGTTTGATCCAAGGGATTCATATGCTTTAAATATATCTAATACCTATTCAAGGAGTCAAAAATATTTGGTAATTAAGCACAACAAATGATTTGAAAGGTGTTCATACACCACAAATCGCCTAAGAGACTATGACGATTTTACCCTTTGATTTGAAATGAGTTTGATCCAAGGGATTCATATGCTTTAAATATATCTAATACCTATTCAAGGAGTCAAAAATATTTGGTAATTAAGCACAACAAATGATTTGAAAGGTGTTCATACACCACAAATCGCCTAAGAGACTATGACGATTTTACCCTTTGATTTGAAATGAGTTTGATCCAAGGGATTCATATGCTTTAAATATATCTAATACCTATTCAAGGAGTCAAAAATATTTGGTAATTAAGCACAACAAATGATTTGAAAGGTGTTCATACACCACAAATCGCCTAAGAGACTATGACGATTTTACCCTTTGATTTGAAATGAGTTTGATCCAAGGGATTCATATGCTTTAAATATATCTAATACCTATTCAAGGAGTCAAAAATATTTGGTAATTAAGCACAACAAATGATTTGAAAGGTGTTCATACACCACAAATCGCCTAAGAGACTATGACGATTTTACCCTTTGATTTGAAATGAGTTTGATCCAAGGGATTCATATGCTTTAAATATATCTAATACCTATTCAAGGAGTCAAAAATATTTGGTAATTAAGCACAACAAATGATTTGAAAGGTGTTCATACACCACAAATCGCCTAAGAGACTATGACGATTTTACCCTTTGATTTGAAATGAGTTTGATCCAAGGGATTCATATGCTTTAAATATATCTAATACCTATTCAAGGAGTCAAAAATATTTGGTAATTAAGCACAACAAATGATTTGAAAGGTGTTCATACACCACAAATCGCCTAAGAGACTATGACGATTTTACCCTTTGATTTGAAATGAGTTTGATCCAAGGGATTCATATGCTTTAAATATATCTAATACCTATTCAAGGAGTCAAAAATATTTGGTAATTAAGCACAACAAATGATTTGAAAGGTGTTCATACACCACAAATCGCCTAAGAGACTATGACGATTTTACCCTTTGATTTGAAATGAGTTTGATCCAAGGGATTCATATGCTTTAAATATATCTAATACCTATTCAAGGAGTCAAAAATATTTGGTAATTAAGCACAACAAATGATTTGAAAGGTGTTCATACACCACAAATCGCCTAAGAGACTATGACGATTTTACCCTTTGATTTGAAATGAGTTTGATCCAAGGGATTCATATGCTTTAAATATATCTAATACCTATTCAAGGAGTCAAAAATATTTGGTAATTAAGCACAACAAATGATTTGAAAGGTGTTCATACACCACAAATCGCCTAAGAGACTATGACGATTTTACCCTTTGATTTGAAATGAGTTTGATCCAAGGGATTCATATGCTTTAAATATATCTAATACCTATTCAAGGAGTCAAAAATATTTGGTAATTAAGCACAACAAATGATTTGAAAGGTGTTCATACACCACAAATCGCCTAAGAGACTATGACGATTTTACCCTTTGATTTGAAATGAGTTTGATCCAAGGGATTCATATGCTTTAAATATATCTAATACCTATTCAAGGAGTCAAAAATATTTGGTAATTAAGCACAACAAATGATTTGAAAGGTGTTCATACACCACAAATCGCCTAAGAGACTATGACGATTTTACCCTTTGATTTGAAATGAGTTTGATCCAAGGGATTCATATGCTTTAAATATATCTAATACCTATTCAAGGAGTCAAAAATATTTGGTAATTAAGCACAACAAATGATTTGAAAGGTGTTCATACACCACAAATCGCCTAAGAGACTATGACGATTTTACCCTTTGATTTGAAATGAGTTTGATCCAAGGGATTCATATGCTTTAAATATATCTAATACCTATTCAAGGAGTCAAAAATATTTGGTAATTAAGCACAACAAATGATTTGAAAGGTGTTCATACACCACAAATCGCCTAAGAGACTATGACGATTTTACCCTTTGATTTGAAATGAGTTTGATCCAAGGGATTCATATGCTTTAAATATATCTAATACCTATTCAAGGAGTCAAAAATATTTGGTAATTAAGCACAACAAATGATTTGAAAGGTGTTCATACACCACAAATCGCCTAAGAGACTATGACGATTTTACCCTTTGATTTGAAATGAGTTTGATCCAAGGGATTCATATGCTTTAAATATATCTAATACCTATTCAAGGAGTCAAAAATATTTGGTAATTAAGCACAACAAATGATTTGAAAGGTGTTCATACACCACAAATCGCCTAAGAGACTATGACGATTTTACCCTTTGATTTGAAATGAGTTTGATCCAAGGGATTCATATGCTTTAAATATATCTAATACCTATTCAAGGAGTCAAAAATATTTGGTAATTAAGCACAACAAATGATTTGAAAGGTGTTCATACACCACAAATCGCCTAAGAGACTATGACGATTTTACCCTTTGATTTGAAATGAGTTTGATCCAAGGGATTCATATGCTTTAAATATATCTAATACCTATTCAAGGAGTCAAAAATATTTGGTAATTAAGCACAACAAATGATTTGAAAGGTGTTCATACACCACAAATCGCCTAAGAGACTATGACGATTTTACCCTTTGATTTGAAATGAGTTTGATCCAAGGGATTCATATGCTTTAAATATATCTAATACCTATTCAAGGAGTCAAAAATATTTGGTAATTAAGCACAACAAATGATTTGAAAGGTGTTCATACACCACAAATCGCCTAAGAGACTATGACGATTTTACCCTTTGATTTGAAATGAGTTTGATCCAAGGGATTCATATGCTTTAAATATATCTAATACCTATTCAAGGAGTCAAAAATATTTGGTAATTAAGCACAACAAATGATTTGAAAGGTGTTCATACACCACAAATCGCCTAAGAGACTATGACGATTTTACCCTTTGATTTGAAATGAGTTTGATCCAAGGGATTCATATGCTTTAAATATATCTAATACCTATTCAAGGAGTCAAAAATATTTGGTAATTAAGCACAACAAATGATTTGAAAGGTGTTCATACACCACAAATCGCCTAAGAGACTATGACGATTTTACCCTTTGATTTGAAATGAGTTTGATCCAAGGGATTCATATGCTTTAAATATATCTAATACCTATTCAAGGAGTCAAAAATATTTGGTAATTAAGCACAACAAATGATTTGAAAGGTGTTCATACACCACAAATCGCCTAAGAGACTATGACGATTTTACCCTTTGATTTGAAATGAGTTTGATCCAAGGGATTCATATGCTTTAAATATATCTAATACCTATTCAAGGAGTCAAAAATATTTGGTAATTAAGCACAACAAATGATTTGAAAGGTGTTCATACACCACAAATCGCCTAAGAGACTATGACGATTTTACCCTTTGATTTGAAATGAGTTTGATCCAAGGGATTCATATGCTTTAAATATATCTAATACCTATTCAAGGAGTCAAAAATATTTGGTAATTAAGCACAACAAATGATTTGAAAGGTGTTCATACACCACAAATCGCCTAAGAGACTATGACGATTTTACCCTTTGATTTGAAATGAGTTTGATCCAAGGGATTCATATGCTTTAAATATATCTAATACCTATTCAAGGAGTCAAAAATATTTGGTAATTAAGCACAACAAATGATTTGAAAGGTGTTCATACACCACAAATCGCCTAAGAGACTATGACGATTTTACCCTTTGATTTGAAATGAGTTTGATCCAAGGGATTCATATGCTTTAAATATATCTAATACCTATTCAAGGAGTCAAAAATATTTGGTAATTAAGCACAACAAATGATTTGAAAGGTGTTCATACACCACAAATCGCCTAAGAGACTATGACGATTTTACCCTTTGATTTGAAATGAGTTTGATCCAAGGGATTCATATGCTTTAAATATATCTAATACCTATTCAAGGAGTCAAAAATATTTGGTAATTAAGCACAACAAATGATTTGAAAGGTGTTCATACACCACAAATCGCCTAAGAGACTATGACGATTTTACCCTTTGATTTGAAATGAGTTTGATCCAAGGGATTCATATGCTTTAAATATATCTAATACCTATTCAAGGAGTCAAAAATATTTGGTAATTAAGCACAACAAATGATTTGAAAGGTGTTCATACACCACAAATCGCCTAAGAGACTATGACGATTTTACCCTTTGATTTGAAATGAGTTTGATCCAAGGGATTCATATGCTTTAAATATATCTAATACCTATTCAAGGAGTCAAAAATATTTGGTAATTAAGCACAACAAATGATTTGAAAGTGTTCATACACCACAAATCGCCTAAGAGACTATGACGATTTTACCCTTTGATTTGAAATGAGTTTGATCCAAGGGATTCATATGCTTTAAATATATCTAATACCTATTCAAGGAGTCAAAAATATTTGGTAATTAAGCACAACAAATGATTTGAAAGGTGTTCATACACCACAAATCGCCTAAGAGACTATGACGATTTTACCCTTTGATTTGAAATGAGTTTGATCCAAGGGATTCATATGCTTTAAATATATCTAATACCTATTCAAGGAGTCAAAAATATTTGGTAATTAAGCACAACAAATGATTTGAAAGGTGTTCATACACCACAAATCGCCTAAGAGACTATGACGATTTTACCCTTTGATTTGAAATGAGTTTGATCCAAGGGATTCATATGCTTTAAATATATCTAATACCTATTCAAGGAGTCAAAAATATTTGGTAATTAAGCACAACAAATGATTTGAAAGGTGTTCATACACCACAAATCGCCTAAGAGACTATGACGATTTTACCCTTTGATTTGAAATGAGTTTGATCCAAGGGATTCATATGCTTTAAATATATCTAATACCTATTCAAGGAGTCAAAAATATTTGGTAATTAAGCACAACAAATGATTTGAAAGGTGTTCATACACCACAAATCGCCTAAGAGACTATGACGATTTTACCCTTTGATTTGAAATGAGTTTGATCCAAGGGATTCATATGCTTTAAATATATCTAATACCTATTCAAGGAGTCAAAAATATTTGGTAATTAAGCACAACAAATGATTTGAAAGGTGTTCATACACCACAAATCGCCTAAGAGACTATGACGATTTTACCCTTTGATTTGAAATGAGTTTGATCCAAGGGATTCATATGCTTTAAATATATCTAATACCTATTCAAGGAGTCAAAAATATTTGGTAATTAAGCACAACAAATGATTTGAAAGGTGTTCATACACCACAAATCGCCTAAGAGACTATGACGATTTTACCCTTTGATTTGAAATGAGTTTGATCCAAGGGATTCATATGCTTTAAATATATCTAATACCTATTCAAGGAGTCAAAAATATTTGGTAATTAAGCACAACAAATGATTTGAAAGGTGTTCATACACCACAAATCGCCTAAGAGACTATGACGATTTTACCCTTTGATTTGAAATGAGTTTGATCCAAGGGATTCATATGCTTTAAATATATCTAATACCTATTCAAGGAGTCAAAAATATTTGGTAATTAAGCACAACAAATGATTTGAAAGGTGTTCATACACCACAAATCGCCTAAGAGACTATGACGATTTTACCCTTTGATTTGAAATGAGTTTGATCCAAGGGATTCATATGCTTTAAATATATCTAATACCTATTCAAGGAGTCAAAAATATTTGGTAATTAAGCACAACAAATGATTTGAAAGGTGTTCATACACCACAAATCGCCTAAGAGACTATGACGATTTTACCCTTTGATTTGAAATGAGTTTGATCCAAGGGATTCATATGCTTTAAATATATCTAATACCTATTCAAGGAGTCAAAAATATTTGGTAATTAAGCACAACAAATGATTTGAAAGGTGTTCATACACCACAAATCGCCTAAGAGACTATGACGATTTTACCCTTTGATTTGAAATGAGTTTGATCCAAGGGATTCATATGCTTTAAATATATCTAATACCTATTCAAGGAGTCAAAAATATTTGGTAATTAAGCACAACAAATGATTTGAAAGGTGTTCATACACCACAAATCGCCTAAGAGACTATGACGATTTTACCCTTTGATTTGAAATGAGTTTGATCCAAGGGATTCATATGCTTTAAATATATCTAATACCTATTCAAGGAGTCAAAAATATTTGGTAATTAAGCACAACAAATGATTTGAAAGGTGTTCATACACCACAAATCGCCTAAGAGACTATGACGATTTTACCCTTTGATTTGAAATGAGTTTGATCCAAGGGATTCATATGCTTTAAATATATCTAATACCTATTCAAGGAGTCAAAAATATTTGGTAATTAAGCACAACAAATGATTTGAAAGGTGTTCATACACCACAAATCGCCTAAGAGACTATGACGATTTTACCCTTTGATTTGAAATGAGTTTGATCCAAGGGATTCATATGCTTTAAATATATCTAATACCTATTCAAGGAGTCAAAAATATTTGGTAATTAAGCACAACAAATGATTTGAAAGGTGTTCATACACCACAAATCGCCTAAGAGACTATGACGATTTTACCCTTTGATTTGAAATGAGTTTGATCCAAGGGATTCATATGCTTTAAATATATCTAATACCTATTCAAGGAGTCAAAAATATTTGGTAATTAAGCACAACAAATGATTTGAAAGGTGTTCATACACCACAAATCGCCTAAGAGACTATGACGATTTTACCCTTTGATTTGAAATGAGTTTGATCCAAGGGATTCATATGCTTTAAATATATCTAATACCTATTCAAGGAGTCAAAAATATTTGGTAATTAAGCACAACAAATGATTTGAAAGGTGTTCATACACCACAAATCGCCTAAGAGACTATGACGATTTTACCCTTTGATTTGAAATGAGTTTGATCCAAGGGATTCATATGCTTTAAATATATCTAATACCTATTCAAGGAGTCAAAAATATTTGGTAATTAAGCACAACAAATGATTTGAAAGGTGTTCATACACCACAAATCGCCTAAGAGACTATGACGATTTTACCCTTTGATTTGAAATGAGTTTGATCCAAGGGATTCATATGCTTTAAATATATCTAATACCTATTCAAGGAGTCAAAAATATTTGGTAATTAAGCACAACAAATGATTTGAAAGGTGTTCATACACCACAAATCGCCTAAGAGACTATGACGATTTTACCCTTTGATTTGAAATGAGTTTGATCCAAGGGATTCATATGCTTTAAATATATCTAATACCTATTCAAGGAGTCAAAAATATTTGGTAATTAAGCACAACAAATGATTTGAAAGGTGTTCATACACCACAAATCGCCTAAGAGACTATGACGATTTTACCCTTTGATTTGAAATGAGTTTGATCCAAGGGATTCATATGCTTTAAATATATCTAATACCTATTCAAGGAGTCAAAAATATTTGGTAATTAAGCACAACAAATGATTTGAAAGGTGTTCATACACCACAAATCGCCTAAGAGACTATGACGATTTTACCCTTTGATTTGAAATGAGTTTGATCCAAGGGATTCATATGCTTTAAATATATCTAATACCTATTCAAGGAGTCAAAAATATTTGGTAATTAAGCACAACAAATGATTTGAAAGGTGTTCATACACCACAAATCGCCTAAGAGACTATGACGATTTTACCCTTTGATTTGAAATGAGTTTGATCCAAGGGATTCATATGCTTTAAATATATCTAATACCTATTCAAGGAGTCAAAAATATTTGGTAATTAAGCACAACAAATGATTTGAAAGGTGTTCATACACCACAAATCGCCTAAGAGACTATGACGATTTTACCCTTTGATTTGAAATGAGTTTGATCCAAGGGATTCATATGCTTTAAATATATCTAATACCTATTCAAGGAGTCAAAAATATTTGGTAATTAAGCACAACAAATGATTTGAAAGGTGTTCATACACCACAAATCGCCTAAGAGACTATGACGATTTTACCCTTTGATTTGAAATGAGTTTGATCCAAGGGATTCATATGCTTTAAATATATCTAATACCTATTCAAGGAGTCAAAAATATTTGGTAATTAAGCACAACAAATGATTTGAAAGGTGTTCATACACCACAAATCGCCTAAGAGACTATGACGATTTTACCCTTTGATTTGAAATGAGTTTGATCCAAGGGATTCATATGCTTTAAATATATCTAATACCTATTCAAGGAGTCAAAAATATTTGGTAATTAAGCACAACAAATGATTTGAAAGGTGTTCATACACCACAAATCGCCTAAGAGACTATGACGATTTTACCCTTTGATTTGAAATGAGTTTGATCCAAGGGATTCATATGCTTTAAATATATCTAATACCTATTCAAGGAGTCAAAAATATTTGGTAATTAAGCACAACAAATGATTTGAAAGGTGTTCATACACCACAAATCGCCTAAGAGACTATGACGATTTTACCCTTTGATTTGAAATGAGTTTGATCCAAGGGATTCATATGCTTTAAATATATCTAATACCTATTCAAGGAGTCAAAAATATTTGGTAATTAAGCACAACAAATGATTTGAAAGGTGTTCATACACCACAAATCGCCTAAGAGACTATGACGATTTTACCCTTTGATTTGAAATGAGTTTGATCCAAGGGATTCATATGCTTTAAATATATCTAATACCTATTCAAGGAGTCAAAAATATTTGGTAATTAAGCACAACAAATGATTTGAAAGGTGTTCATACACCACAAATCGCCTAAGAGACTATGACGATTTTACCCTTTGATTTGAAATGAGTTTGATCCAAGGGATTCATATGCTTTAAATATATCTAATACCTATTCAAGGAGTCAAAAATATTTGGTAATTAAGCACAACAAATGATTTGAAAGGTGTTCATACACCACAAATCGCCTAAGAGACTATGACGATTTTACCCTTTGATTTGAAATGAGTTTGATCCAAGGGATTCATATGCTTTAAATATATCTAATACCTATTCAAGGAGTCAAAAATATTTGGTAATTAAGCACAACAAATGATTTGAAAGGTGTTCATACACCACAAATCGCCTAAGAGACTATGACGATTTTACCCTTTGATTTGAAATGAGTTTGATCCAAGGGATTCATATGCTTTAAATATATCTAATACCTATTCAAGGAGTCAAAAATATTTGGTAATTAAGCACAACAAATGATTTGAAAGGTGTTCATACACCACAAATCGCCTAAGAGACTATGACGATTTTACCCTTTGATTTGAAATGAGTTTGATCCAAGGGATTCATATGCTTTAAATATATCTAATACCTATTCAAGGAGTCAAAAATATTTGGTAATTAAGCACAACAAATGATTTGAAAGGTGTTCATACACCACAAATCGCCTAAGAGACTATGACGATTTTACCCTTTGATTTGAAATGAGTTTGATCCAAGGGATTCATATGCTTTAAATATATCTAATACCTATTCAAGGAGTCAAAAATATTTGGTAATTAAGCACAACAAATGATTTGAAAGGTGTTCATACACCACAAATCGCCTAAGAGACTATGACGATTTTACCCTTTGATTTGAAATGAGTTTGATCCAAGGGATTCATATGCTTTAAATATATCTAATACCTATTCAAGGAGTCAAAAATATTTGGTAATTAAGCACAACAAATGATTTGAAAGGTGTTCATACACCACAAATCGCCTAAGAGACTATGACGATTTTACCCTTTGATTTGAAATGAGTTTGATCCAAGGGATTCATATGCTTTAAATATATCTAATACCTATTCAAGGAGTCAAAAATATTTGGTAATTAAGCACAACAAATGATTTGAAAGGTGTTCATACACCACAAATCGCCTAAGAGACTATGACGATTTTACCCTTTGATTTGAAATGAGTTTGATCCAAGGGATTCATATGCTTTAAATATATCTAATACCTATTCAAGGAGTCAAAAATATTTGGTAATTAAGCACAACAAATGATTTGAAAGGTGTTCATACACCACAAATCGCCTAAGAGACTATGACGATTTTACCCTTTGATTTGAAATGAGTTTGATCCAAGGGATTCATATGCTTTAAATATATCTAATACCTATTCAAGGAGTCAAAAATATTTGGTAATTAAGCACAACAAATGATTTGAAAGGTGTTCATACACCACAAATCGCCTAAGAGACTATGACGATTTTACCCTTTGATTTGAAATGAGTTTGATCCAAGGGATTCATATGCTTTAAATATATCTAATACCTATTCAAGGAGTCAAAAATATTTGGTAATTAAGCACAACAAATGATTTGAAAGGTGTTCATACACCACAAATCGCCTAAGAGACTATGACGATTTTACCCTTTGATTTGAAATGAGTTTGATCCAAGGGATTCATATGCTTTAAATATATCTAATACCTATTCAAGGAGTCAAAAATATTTGGTAATTAAGCACAACAAATGATTTGAAAGGTGTTCATACACCACAAATCGCCTAAGAGACTATGACGATTTTACCCTTTGATTTGAAATGAGTTTGATCCAAGGGATTCATATGCTTTAAATATATCTAATACCTATTCAAGGAGTCAAAAATATTTGGTAATTAAGCACAACAAATGATTTGAAAGGTGTTCATACACCACAAATCGCCTAAGAGACTATGACGATTTTACCCTTTGATTTGAAATGAGTTTGATCCAAGGGATTCATATGCTTTAAATATATCTAATACCTATTCAAGGAGTCAAAAATATTTGGTAATTAAGCACAACAAATGATTTGAAAGGTGTTCATACACCACAAATCGCCTAAGAGACTATGACGATTTTACCCTTTGATTTGAAATGAGTTTGATCCAAGGGATTCATATGCTTTAAATATATCTAATACCTATTCAAGGAGTCAAAAATATTTGGTAATTAAGCACAACAAATGATTTGAAAGGTGTTCATACACCACAAATCGCCTAAGAGACTATGACGATTTTACCCTTTGATTTGAAATGAGTTTGATCCAAGGGATTCATATGCTTTAAATATATCTAATACCTATTCAAGGAGTCAAAAATATTTGGTAATTAAGCACAACAAATGATTTGAAAGGTGTTCATACACCACAAATCGCCTAAGAGACTATGACGATTTTACCCTTTGATTTGAAATGAGTTTGATCCAAGGGATTCATATGCTTTAAATATATCTAATACCTATTCAAGGAGTCAAAAATATTTGGTAATTAAGCACAACAAATGATTTGAAAGGTGTTCATACACCACAAATCGCCTAAGAGACTATGACGATTTTACCCTTTGATTTGAAATGAGTTTGATCCAAGGGATTCATATGCTTTAAATATATCTAATACCTATTCAAGGAGTCAAAAATATTTGGTAATTAAGCACAACAAATGATTTGAAAGGTGTTCATACACCACAAATCGCCTAAGAGACTATGACGATTTTACCCTTTGATTTGAAATGAGTTTGATCCAAGGGATTCATATGCTTTAAATATATCTAATACCTATTCAAGGAGTCAAAAATATTTGGTAATTAAGCACAACAAATGATTTGAAAGGTGTTCATACACCACAAATCGCCTAAGAGACTATGACGATTTTACCCTTTGATTTGAAATGAGTTTGATCCAAGGGATTCATATGCTTTAAATATATCTAATACCTATTCAAGGAGTCAAAAATATTTGGTAATTAAGCACAACAAATGATTTGAAAGGTGTTCATACACCACAAATCGCCTAAGAGACTATGACGATTTTACCCTTTGATTTGAAATGAGTTTGATCCAAGGGATTCATATGCTTTAAATATATCTAATACCTATTCAAGGAGTCAAAAATATTTGGTAATTAAGCACAACAAATGATTTGAAAGGTGTTCATACACCACAAATCGCCTAAGAGACTATGACGATTTTACCCTTTGATTTGAAATGAGTTTGATCCAAGGGATTCATATGCTTTAAATATATCTAATACCTATTCAAGGAGTCAAAAATATTTGGTAATTAAGCACAACAAATGATTTGAAAGGTGTTCATACACCACAAATCGCCTAAGAGACTATGACGATTTTACCCTTTGATTTGAAATGAGTTTGATCCAAGGGATTCATATGCTTTAAATATATCTAATACCTATTCAAGGAGTCAAAAATATTTGGTAATTAAGCACAACAAATGATTTGAAAGGTGTTCATACACCACAAATCGCCTAAGAGACTATGACGATTTTACCCTTTGATTTGAAATGAGTTTGATCCAAGGGATTCATATGCTTTAAATATATCTAATACCTATTCAAGGAGTCAAAAATATTTGGTAATTAAGCACAACAAATGATTTGAAAGGTGTTCATACACCACAAATCGCCTAAGAGACTATGACGATTTTACCCTTTGATTTGAAATGAGTTTGATCCAAGGGATTCATATGCTTTAAATATATCTAATACCTATTCAAGGAGTCAAAAATATTTGGTAATTAAGCACAACAAATGATTTGAAAGGTGTTCATACACCACAAATCGCCTAAGAGACTATGACGATTTTACCCTTTGATTTGAAATGAGTTTGATCCAAGGGATTCATATGCTTTAAATATATCTAATACCTATTCAAGGAGTCAAAAATATTTGGTAATTAAGCACAACAAATGATTTGAAAGGTGTTCATACACCACAAATCGCCTAAGAGACTATGACGATTTTACCCTTTGATTTGAAATGAGTTTGATCCAAGGGATTCATATGCTTTAAATATATCTAATACCTATTCAAGGAGTCAAAAATATTTGGTAATTAAGCACAACAAATGATTTGAAAGGTGTTCATACACCACAAATCGCCTAAGAGACTATGACGATTTTACCCTTTGATTTGAAATGAGTTTGATCCAAGGGATTCATATGCTTTAAATATATCTAATACCTATTCAAGGAGTCAAAAATATTTGGTAATTAAGCACAACAAATGATTTGAAAGGTGTTCATACACCACAAATCGCCTAAGAGACTATGACGATTTTACCCTTTGATTTGAAATGAGTTTGATCCAAGGGATTCATATGCTTTAAATATATCTAATACCTATTCAAGGAGTCAAAAATATTTGGTAATTAAGCACAACAAATGATTTGAAAGGTGTTCATACACCACAAATCGCCTAAGAGACTATGACGATTTTACCCTTTGATTTGAAATGAGTTTGATCCAAGGGATTCATATGCTTTAAATATATCTAATACCTATTCAAGGAGTCAAAAATATTTGGTAATTAAGCACAACAAATGATTTGAAAGGTGTTCATACACCACAAATCGCCTAAGAGACTATGACGATTTTACCCTTTGATTTGAAATGAGTTTGATCCAAGGGATTCATATGCTTTAAATATATCTAATACCTATTCAAGGAGTCAAAAATATTTGGTAATTAAGCACAACAAATGATTTGAAAGGTGTTCATACACCACAAATCGCCTAAGAGACTATGACGATTTTACCCTTTGATTTGAAATGAGTTTGATCCAAGGGATTCATATGCTTTAAATATATCTAATACCTATTCAAGGAGTCAAAAATATTTGGTAATTAAGCACAACAAATGATTTGAAAGGTGTTCATACACCACAAATCGCCTAAGAGACTATGACGATTTTACCCTTTGATTTGAAATGAGTTTGATCCAAGGGATTCATATGCTTTAAATATATCTAATACCTATTCAAGGAGTCAAAAATATTTGGTAATTAAGCACAACAAATGATTTGAAAGGTGTTCATACACCACAAATCGCCTAAGAGACTATGACGATTTTACCCTTTGATTTGAAATGAGTTTGATCCAAGGGATTCATATGCTTTAAATATATCTAATACCTATTCAAGGAGTCAAAAATATTTGGTAATTAAGCACAACAAATGATTTGAAAGGTGTTCATACACCACAAATCGCCTAAGAGACTATGACGATTTTACCCTTTGATTTGAAATGAGTTTGATCCAAGGGATTCATATGCTTTAAATATATCTAATACCTATTCAAGGAGTCAAAAATATTTGGTAATTAAGCACAACAAATGATTTGAAAGGTGTTCATACACCACAAATCGCCTAAGAGACTATGACGATTTTACCCTTTGATTTGAAATGAGTTTGATCCAAGGGATTCATATGCTTTAAATATATCTAATACCTATTCAAGGAGTCAAAAATATTTGGTAATTAAGCACAACAAATGATTTGAAAGGTGTTCATACACCACAAATCGCCTAAGAGACTATGACGATTTTACCCTTTGATTTGAAATGAGTTTGATCCAAGGGATTCATATGCTTTAAATATATCTAATACCTATTCAAGGAGTCAAAAATATTTGGTAATTAAGCACAACAAATGATTTGAAAGGTGTTCATACACCACAAATCGCCTAAGAGACTATGACGATTTTACCCTTTGATTTGAAATGAGTTTGATCCAAGGGATTCATATGCTTTAAATATATCTAATACCTATTCAAGGAGTCAAAAATATTTGGTAATTAAGCACAACAAATGATTTGAAAGGTGTTCATACACCACAAATCGCCTAAGAGACTATGACGATTTTACCCTTTGATTTGAAATGAGTTTGATCCAAGGGATTCATATGCTTTAAATATATCTAATACCTATTCAAGGAGTCAAAAATATTTGGTAATTAAGCACAACAAATGATTTGAAAGGTGTTCATACACCACAAATCGCCTAAGAGACTATGACGATTTTACCCTTTGATTTGAAATGAGTTTGATCCAAGGGATTCATATGCTTTAAATATATCTAATACCTATTCAAGGAGTCAAAAATATTTGGTAATTAAGCACAACAAATGATTTGAAAGGTGTTCATACACCACAAATCGCCTAAGAGACTATGACGATTTTACCCTTTGATTTGAAATGAGTTTGATCCAAGGGATTCATATGCTTTAAATATATCTAATACCTATTCAAGGAGTCAAAAATATTTGGTAATTAAGCACAACAAATGATTTGAAAGGTGTTCATACACCACAAATCGCCTAAGAGACTATGACGATTTTACCCTTTGATTTGAAATGAGTTTGATCCAAGGGATTCATATGCTTTAAATATATCTAATACCTATTCAAGGAGTCAAAAATATTTGGTAATTAAGCACAACAAATGATTTGAAAGGTGTTCATACACCACAAATCGCCTAAGAGACTATGACGATTTTACCCTTTGATTTGAAATGAGTTTGATCCAAGGGATTCATATGCTTTAAATATATCTAATACCTATTCAAGGAGTCAAAAATATTTGGTAATTAAGCACAACAAATGATTTGAAAGGTGTTCATACACCACAAATCGCCTAAGAGACTATGACGATTTTACCCTTTGATTTGAAATGAGTTTGATCCAAGGGATTCATATGCTTTAAATATATCTAATACCTATTCAAGGAGTCAAAAATATTTGGTAATTAAGCACAACAAATGATTTGAAAGGTGTTCATACACCACAAATCGCCTAAGAGACTATGACGATTTTACCCTTTGATTTGAAATGAGTTTGATCCAAGGGATTCATATGCTTTAAATATATCTAATACCTATTCAAGGAGTCAAAAATATTTGGTAATTAAGCACAACAAATGATTTGAAAGGTGTTCATACACCACAAATCGCCTAAGAGACTATGACGATTTTACCCTTTGATTTGAAATGAGTTTGATCCAAGGGATTCATATGCTTTAAATATATCTAATACCTATTCAAGGAGTCAAAAATATTTGGTAATTAAGCACAACAAATGATTTGAAAGGTGTTCATACACCACAAATCGCCTAAGAGACTATGACGATTTTACCCTTTGATTTGAAATGAGTTTGATCCAAGGGATTCATATGCTTTAAATATATCTAATACCTATTCAAGGAGTCAAAAATATTTGGTAATTAAGCACAACAAATGATTTGAAAGGTGTTCATACACCACAAATCGCCTAAGAGACTATGACGATTTTACCCTTTGATTTGAAATGAGTTTGATCCAAGGGATTCATATGCTTTAAATATATCTAATACCTATTCAAGGAGTCAAAAATATTTGGTAATTAAGCACAACAAATGATTTGAAAGGTGTTCATACACCACAAATCGCCTAAGAGACTATGACGATTTTACCCTTTGATTTGAAATGAGTTTGATCCAAGGGATTCATATGCTTTAAATATATCTAATACCTATTCAAGGAGTCAAAAATATTTGGTAATTAAGCACAACAAATGATTTGAAAGGTGTTCATACACCACAAATCGCCTAAGAGACTATGACGATTTTACCCTTTGATTTGAAATGAGTTTGATCCAAGGGATTCATATGCTTTAAATATATCTAATACCTATTCAAGGAGTCAAAAATATTTGGTAATTAAGCACAACAAATGATTTGAAAGGTGTTCATACACCACAAATCGCCTAAGAGACTATGACGATTTTACCCTTTGATTTGAAATGAGTTTGATCCAAGGGATTCATATGCTTTAAATATATCTAATACCTATTCAAGGAGTCAAAAATATTTGGTAATTAAGCACAACAAATGATTTGAAAGGTGTTCATACACCACAAATCGCCTAAGAGACTATGACGATTTTACCCTTTGATTTGAAATGAGTTTGATCCAAGGGATTCATATGCTTTAAATATATCTAATACCTATTCAAGGAGTCAAAAATATTTGGTAATTAAGCACAACAAATGATTTGAAAGGTGTTCATACACCACAAATCGCCTAAGAGACTATGACGATTTTACCCTTTGATTTGAAATGAGTTTGATCCAAGGGATTCATATGCTTTAAATATATCTAATACCTATTCAAGGAGTCAAAAATATTTGGTAATTAAGCACAACAAATGATTTGAAAGGTGTTCATACACCACAAATCGCCTAAGAGACTATGACGATTTTACCCTTTGATTTGAAATGAGTTTGATCCAAGGGATTCATATGCTTTAAATATATCTAATACCTATTCAAGGAGTCAAAAATATTTGGTAATTAAGCACAACAAATGATTTGAAAGGTGTTCATACACCACAAATCGCCTAAGAGACTATGACGATTTTACCCTTTGATTTGAAATGAGTTTGATCCAAGGGATTCATATGCTTTAAATATATCTAATACCTATTCAAGGAGTCAAAAATATTTGGTAATTAAGCACAACAAATGATTTGAAAGGTGTTCATACACCACAAATCGCCTAAGAGACTATGACGATTTTACCCTTTGATTTGAAATGAGTTTGATCCAAGGGATTCATATGCTTTAAATATATCTAATACCTATTCAAGGAGTCAAAAATATTTGGTAATTAAGCACAACAAATGATTTGAAAGGTGTTCATACACCACAAATCGCCTAAGAGACTATGACGATTTTACCCTTTGATTTGAAATGAGTTTGATCCAAGGGATTCATATGCTTTAAATATATCTAATACCTATTCAAGGAGTCAAAAATATTTGGTAATTAAGCACAACAAATGATTTGAAAGGTGTTCATACACCACAAATCGCCTAAGAGACTATGACGATTTTACCCTTTGATTTGAAATGAGTTTGATCCAAGGGATTCATATGCTTTAAATATATCTAATACCTATTCAAGGAGTCAAAAATATTTGGTAATTAAGCACAACAAATGATTTGAAAGGTGTTCATACACCACAAATCGCCTAAGAGACTATGACGATTTTACCCTTTGATTTGAAATGAGTTTGATCCAAGGGATTCATATGCTTTAAATATATCTAATACCTATTCAAGGAGTCAAAAATATTTGGTAATTAAGCACAACAAATGATTTGAAAGGTGTTCATACACCACAAATCGCCTAAGAGACTATGACGATTTTACCCTTTGATTTGAAATGAGTTTGATCCAAGGGATTCATATGCTTTAAATATATCTAATACCTATTCAAGGAGTCAAAAATATTTGGTAATTAAGCACAACAAATGATTTGAAAGGTGTTCATACACCACAAATCGCCTAAGAGACTATGACGATTTTACCCTTTGATTTGAAATGAGTTTGATCCAAGGGATTCATATGCTTTAAATATATCTAATACCTATTCAAGGAGTCAAAAATATTTGGTAATTAAGCACAACAAATGATTTGAAAGGTGTTCATACACCACAAATCGCCTAAGAGACTATGACGATTTTACCCTTTGATTTGAAATGAGTTTGATCCAAGGGATTCATATGCTTTAAATATATCTAATACCTATTCAAGGAGTCAAAAATATTTGGTAATTAAGCACAACAAATGATTTGAAAGGTGTTCATACACCACAAATCGCCTAAGAGACTATGACGATTTTACCCTTTGATTTGAAATGAGTTTGATCCAAGGGATTCATATGCTTTAAATATATCTAATACCTATTCAAGGAGTCAAAAATATTTGGTAATTAAGCACAACAAATGATTTGAAAGGTGTTCATACACCACAAATCGCCTAAGAGACTATGACGATTTTACCCTTTGATTTGAAATGAGTTTGATCCAAGGGATTCATATGCTTTAAATATATCTAATACCTATTCAAGGAGTCAAAAATATTTGGTAATTAAGCACAACAAATGATTTGAAAGGTGTTCATACACCACAAATCGCCTAAGAGACTATGACGATTTTACCCTTTGATTTGAAATGAGTTTGATCCAAGGGATTCATATGCTTTAAATATATCTAATACCTATTCAAGGAGTCAAAAATATTTGGTAATTAAGCACAACAAATGATTTGAAAGGTGTTCATACACCACAAATCGCCTAAGAGACTATGACGATTTTACCCTTTGATTTGAAATGAGTTTGATCCAAGGGATTCATATGCTTTAAATATATCTAATACCTATTCAAGGAGTCAAAAATATTTGGTAATTAAGCACAACAAATGATTTGAAAGGTGTTCATACACCACAAATCGCCTAAGAGACTATGACGATTTTACCCTTTGATTTGAAATGAGTTTGATCCAAGGGATTCATATGCTTTAAATATATCTAATACCTATTCAAGGAGTCAAAAATATTTGGTAATTAAGCACAACAAATGATTTGAAAGGTGTTCATACACCACAAATCGCCTAAGAGACTATGACGATTTTACCCTTTGATTTGAAATGAGTTTGATCCAAGGGATTCATATGCTTTAAATATATCTAATACCTATTCAAGGAGTCAAAAATATTTGGTAATTAAGCACAACAAATGATTTGAAAGGTGTTCATACACCACAAATCGCCTAAGAGACTATGACGATTTTACCCTTTGATTTGAAATGAGTTTGATCCAAGGGATTCATATGCTTTAAATATATCTAATACCTATTCAAGGAGTCAAAAATATTTGGTAATTAAGCACAACAAATGATTTGAAAGGTGTTCATACACCACAAATCGCCTAAGAGACTATGACGATTTTACCCTTTGATTTGAAATGAGTTTGATCCAAGGGATTCATATGCTTTAAATATATCTAATACCTATTCAAGGAGTCAAAAATATTTGGTAATTAAGCACAACAAATGATTTGAAGGTGTTCATACACCACAAATCGCCTAAGAGACTATGACGATTTTACCCTTTGATTTGAAATGAGTTTGATCCAAGGGATTCATATGCTTTAAATATATCTAATACCTATTCAAGGAGTCAAAAATATTTGGTAATTAAGCACAACAAATGATTTGAAAGGTGTTCATACACCACAAATCGCCTAAGAGACTATGACGATTTTACCCTTTGATTTGAAATGAGTTTGATCCAAGGGATTCATATGCTTTAAATATATCTAATACCTATTCAAGGAGTCAAAAATATTTGGTAATTAAGCACAACAAATGATTTGAAAGGTGTTCATACACCACAAATCGCCTAAGAGACTATGACGATTTTACCCTTTGATTTGAAATGAGTTTGATCCAAGGGATTCATATGCTTTAAATATATCTAATACCTATTCAAGGAGTCAAAAATATTTGGTAATTAAGCACAACAAATGATTTGAAAGGTGTTCATACACCACAAATCGCCTAAGAGACTATGACGATTTTACCCTTTGATTTGAAATGAGTTTGATCCAAGGGATTCATATGCTTTAAATATATCTAATACCTATTCAAGGAGTCAAAAATATTTGGTAATTAAGCACAACAAATGATTTGAATGGTGTTCATACACCACAAATCGCCTAAGAGACTATGACGATTTTACCCTTTGATTTGAAATGAGTTTGATCCAAGGGATTCATATGCTTTAAATATATCTAATACCTATTCAAGGAGTCAAAAATATTTGGTAATTAAGCACAACAAATGATTTGAAAGGTGTTCATACACCACAAATCGCCTAAGAGACTATGACGATTTTACCCTTTGATTTGAAATGAGTTTGATCCAAGGGATTCATATGCTTTAAATATATCTAATACCTATTCAAGGAGTCAAAAATATTTGGTAATTAAGCACAACAAATGATTTGAAAGGTGTTCATACACCACAAATCGCCTAAGAGACTATGACGATTTTACCCTTTGATTTGAAATGAGTTTGATCCAAGGGATTCATATGCTTTAAATATATCTAATACCTATTCAAGGAGTCAAAAATATTTGGTAATTAAGCACAACAAATGATTTGAAAGGTGTTCATACACCACAAATCGCCTAAGAGACTATGACGATTTTACCCTTTGATTTGAAATGAGTTTGATCCAAGGGATTCATATGCTTTAAATATATCTAATACCTATTCAAGGAGTCAAAAATATTTGGTAATTAAGCACAACAAATGATTTGAAAGGTGTTCATACACCACAAATCGCCTAAGAGACTATGACGATTTTACCCTTTGATTTGAAATGAGTTTGATCCAAGGGATTCATATGCTTTAAATATATCTAATACCTATTCAAGGAGTCAAAAATATTTGGTAATTAAGCACAACAAATGATTTGAAAGGTGTTCATACACCACAAATCGCCTAAGAGACTATGACGATTTTACCCTTTGATTTGAAATGAGTTTGATCCAAGGGATTCATATGCTTTAAATATATCTAATACCTATTCAAGGAGTCAAAAATATTTGGTAATTAAGCACAACAAATGATTTGAATGGTGTTCATACACCACAAATCGCCTAAGAGACTATGACGATTTTACCCTTTGATTTGAAATGAGTTTGATCCAAGGGATTCATATGCTTTAAATATATCTAATACCTATTCAAGGAGTCAAAAATATTTGGTAATTAAGCACAACAAATGATTTGAAAGGTGTTCATACACCACAAATCGCCTAAGAGACTATGACGATTTTACCCTTTGATTTGAAATGAGTTTGATCCAAGGGATTCATATGCTTTAAATATATCTAATACCTATTCAAGGAGTCAAAAATATTTGGTAATTAAGCACAACAAATGATTTGAAAGGTGTTCATACACCACAAATCGCCTAAGAGACTATGACGATTTTACCCTTTGATTTGAAATGAGTTTGATCCAAGGGATTCATATGCTTTAAATATATCTAATACCTATTCAAGGAGTCAAAAATATTTGGTAATTAAGCACAACAAATGATTTGAATGGTGTTCATACACCACAAATCGCCTAAGAGACTATGACGATTTTACCCTTTGATTTGAAATGAGTTTGATCCAAGGGATTCATATGCTTTAAATATATCTAATACCTATTCAAGGAGTCAAAAATATTTGGTAATTAAGCACAACAAATGATTTGAAAGGTGTTCATACACCACAAATCGCCTAAGAGACTATGACGATTTTACCCTTTGATTTGAAATGAGTTTGATCCAAGGGATTCATATGCTTTAAATATATCTAATACCTATTCAAGGAGTCAAAAATATTTGGTAATTAAGCACAACAAATGATTTGAAAGGTGTTCATACACCACAAATCGCCTAAGAGACTATGACGATTTTACCCTTTGATTTGAAATGAGTTTGATCCAAGGGATTCATATGCTTTAAATATATCTAATACCTATTCAAGGAGTCAAAAATATTTGGTAATTAAGCACAACAAATGATTTGAAAGGTGTTCATACACCACAAATCGCCTAAGAGACTATGACGATTTTACCCTTTGATTTGAAATGAGTTTGATCCAAGGGATTCATATGCTTTAAATATATCTAATACCTATTCAAGGAGTCAAAAATATTTGGTAATTAAGCACAACAAATGATTTGAAAGGTGTTCATACACCACAAATCGCCTAAGAGACTATGACGATTTTACCCTTTGATTTGAAATGAGTTTGATCCAAGGGATTCATATGCTTTAAATATATCTAATACCTATTCAAGGAGTCAAAAATATTTGGTAATTAAGCACAACAAATGATTTGAATGGTGTTCATACACCACAAATCGCCTAAGAGACTATGACGATTTTACCCTTTGATTTGAAATGAGTTTGATCCAAGGGATTCATATGCTTTAAATATATCTAATACCTATTCAAGGAGTCAAAAATATTTGGTAATTAAGCACAACAAATGATTTGAAAGGTGTTCATACACCACAAATCGCCTAAGAGACTATGACGATTTTACCCTTTGATTTGAAATGAGTTTGATCCAAGGGATTCATATGCTTTAAATATATCTAATACCTATTCAAGGAGTCAAAAATATTTGGTAATTAAGCACAACAAATGATTTGAAAGTGTTCATACACCACAAATCGCCTAAGAGACTATGACGATTTTACCCTTTGATTTGAAATGAGTTTGATCCAAGGGATTCATATGCTTTAAATATATCTAATACCTATTCAAGGAGTCAAAAATATTTGGTAATTAAGCACAACAAATGATTTGAAAGGTGTTCATACACCACAAATCGCCTAAGAGACTATGACGATTTTACCCTTTGATTTGAAATGAGTTTGATCCAAGGGATTCATATGCTTTAAATATATCTAATACCTATTCAAGGAGTCAAAAATATTTGGTAATTAAGCACAACAAATGATTTGAAAGGTGTTCATACACCACAAATCGCCTAAGAGACTATGACGATTTTACCTTTGATTTGAAATGAGTTTGATCCAAGGGATTCATATGCTTTAAATATATCTAATACCTATTCAAGGAGTCAAAAATATTTGGTAATTAAGCACAACAAATGATTTGAAAGGTGTTCATACACCACAAATCGCCTAAGAGACTATGACGATTTTACCCTTTGATTTGAAATGAGTTTGATCCAAGGGATTCATATGCTTTAAATATATCTAATACCTATTCAAGGAGTCAAAAATATTTGGTAATTAAGCACAACAAATGATTTGAATGGTGTTCATACACCACAAATCGCCTAAGAGACTATGACGATTTTACCCTTTGATTTGAAATGAGTTTGATCCAAGGGATTCATATGCTTTAAATATATCTAATACCTATTAATGGAGTCAAAAATATTTGGTAATTAAGCACAACAAATGATTTGCAAGGTGTTCATACACCACAAATCGCCTAAGAGACTATGACGATTTTACCCAGCAATACGTAACTGAACGAAG